>PVJC01021556.1:0-28135 GCA_004026665.1 Murina feae
TCCGAGGATGGATCTGGGGGAGGGGATCCAGTTACAGGGCTAGGGCTGCTGGCTTCAGACTAGACCTGGATGCCCCTCTGAGGGACACACAGTCCTGTAGCCATCTTGCAGGACACAGGCGGGAGAGCAGAGGGGAGGAGCGATCCCGCTGCTTTTGCAGCCTGCAGTAGGCTCACTTCCCCATTTGGGGCACTGGGGCTGGTCCCCACCTTCACCCCTCCGCCCAGCAGTTCCACCTTCAAAGAGCAGGTTGCATGGGTGGCAACAGTGCCAGCCAGGGCAGGTCGAACGCAGCCGAAGCCGCTCCGAGCTCAGCTGCTGCACACAGCTCACTGGCGTGGGGACATCCACAGCCCCAGCCCTCGCTGCTCACGTGGTCCCGCTCCCACAATGTTGGGCAAATGCCTGCAGAAGATGCCAGGCCCTGCCACCCTCTCACAGTCTGGGAAGGGGGGAACATTTAGGTGAGGGCCCCGTGAGGGCCCAGATATGGCCATTTGGCTGCCCCAGGCCTCCTGGCTTGAACGGGTGCCGGGGAGCAGGCCACGCTGTGGCTGAGGTCATGGTGGACTTAACCCTGTGACCGGCTGGGCCGTGGGGAACCAGGGACCGCCAGGAACCAACACGAAGGATCAAGCCACTCCTCAGAATGGTCTCTCCTTCCCCTGCAGGTGCCCTACCCCACCCCCACCCCACCCCACCCCCTTTCCTGGCTTTTAAATCTTTGTTCTCAGCATCTCCTGGGTGTGATATTGCTCCCCACCCCCAACCTGTTATGCCCAACACATTTCTGGAAAGAGTCTACAGACCCGGAAACTCCGGCGCAGGCTTCTGGCTCGAGTAGGGCAGCAGCTAACATGCTCGCCCATCCTCTCGCTTACCCACCACCCCAGTGTGAAGCGATGACTACCCCCACTTACTTAAAACGATGGTCATTTGCAGTCCCGCCCTTGCCCCTCCTCCCTCCTGGAGGACCCAGGATTCCTCAGCTCGCTTCCTAACAAGACTGGCATCTTTGGCATAAAGGGGAGCTCTTGGTGCCAGAGGTGAGGAGGCACAGCTCCCACAGTCACCCTCCCCCCAGTATGTGTGTATGGGTCAGAGACCTGATGTTCTGGAAGCATCAATGGGTGAAGGTGATCCACCCAGCCCCCCTCCCTCCCGGGGAGGCCAGCTCCTCACTCCCGTATCATCTGCCCAATGCCTGGCCATCTGGGCCACCTTTATCAGGGAGCCTGGGTGGTGGGTGGTTATCACCCTCTGCAATGTTGGGGGGGCCCTCCCCCACCCCCCAGCTGGGGCACAGGCACCTGAAGCCAGTTCTAGCTGCTCTCTGCACCCCTGCCTATTGGAGGAGGAGACTAGGTGGGGAGGCAGTTCCTGGGCAACCATGCCCTGCTCAGGCCTAGCAATGTCCCCCTGCCTAACCCCAGATAAGCCACCCATCTCCTGAGCCCCACTTGACCTTAACAGAGCCCTAGCTCTGCCCGGGGGGCATGGCTACTACCCCTTCCAGTCCTCAGTTTCTCCATCTGCCTCCCCTCCTGGGGGCCTCTTTGGCAAACTATAATTATCACCACCCCCTCCCCGCCTTGGCTGTTGGATCGGAAAAGCAGGGGTCACCCTAGCCCCGACCTCCACATCCTGAAGCTTCCCCCTCCTACCCGATTCATAAAGCAGCCCACCCCACCCCTCCCGGGACAGTGGCCCGGCTCCTCAACCCCTAATCCCTTCTCCACAAACGGATTTTCTTCTGCAAAGCCCAGCTCTCCCCGCCTGCCCCCACCCTGCCCTTCGGATTAAATGAAGCCCTTAGGCCGCTCTTCCCCCTCCATACCTCACACCACCACCTCCTCAAAATCCACACCCTAGGGCCCCTTCACCCCTCCTGCAATCAGGGTGCTGTCCCCTCTCCTGAGACACACCCCTCCCTGCCCCACCTGATCCCAGGGCTTCAGGTTTCTACTGAGAAGCCTCTTCTTCCGAGGAAGCCTCTTCCTCCATCAACCCCCGAGGTTCCAGGTCCCGGGGGACAGGACTGCGATCCCCAGAACCTTGCTCAGTGTAGGTGCTCAGTTACTATTTCTCAGACTAAGGATTTTAGAGTCAAGCAGGGGGGTCTCAACTGGAGATGATCCTGAACTCCACCCCCCACCCACCCACCCCCCACCCCACCACCCCCTGCGATGGGACACTGGGCAATGTCTGGGAACATCTACGACTGTCATAACTGGGGAGAGCTCCTGGCACCCGTGGGTGGAGGCCCAGGGGAACTGAGCCCCCTGGAGGCACACATGGCTGACTGCCTGCTGGGCACTGGGGACGCAGGCAGGGGAGCCCTCCGAGATGAGGGAGGCTGGGAGAGCAAAGACAGCCAGCCTCTCCTCCCGCCCCCGCCCCATCTCCCGGCTCTCACTCCTGTATCCACAGCAACGGCAGTCAACATTTTCTGCAGCTTCCAAAGTCCTTGCCCGCCCCACGCAGACGAGCTCTCCCTCTGCTCCCTGTGCAGTCGGGTAGCCCGGTGAAAAGATCCCAGGGCCCCTCCTGGCCTCTTCACGGCCCCCATGCACCAAATGAAACAGGGATGATGGGGGCACCACACTCACGCCAGTGCCTGTCTGCTTATCTATACGGTACGGCTAGATCGGGATTGGCACTGCCTTTACAGAGAGAACAGACCTGAGACGAGGTGGGCAGGGCCAGGACTCTCCCCAAGGGCCCTTGGGAGGTCGGCGCAGCGGACAGCTAGCTCTAAGAATTCTGTTCCTCGCCTTGGGACACCCAGGATAAGCATGGATTCCCCACCCCCCAAGCAAGCTTAACAGCAGCTGCCCCGTCCACTGGGGGCCAGAAAACCAAAAGGCCTTCACATCGACTCCAGCAGGGCTGGGTGGTCCTGTGAGTCCAGGAGACACTGAACATGCAATCACTAAGCACACGAGTGTCCAAAATCCTCGAGAAACAGAACCAAATGGGTCCAGGAGCTGCACCCCACTAGGTCCTTGCACTGTTGTTATAAATACAGCTCAAGACAGGACATCCAGAGCCACAGCTCCCACGGGGCACAGGACCCAGCACGGATGGCGCTCTCTCCTCCCCACCATCTGCACTCACCCTTGCAACACCCCAACTCAGCTTCTTTGGCCTCAGTTTCTCATTAAAAAATAGAGATGGCAAGACTGAAGAGCTGGCCCCATGGACTCAGGGAGATGGTCACCATTGCCTGGGGACCTACAGAGGTCCAAAGACACCCTAGAGAAGTGTCCCTTGAGAGCCTGGCCACCCCCTCCACCCCATCCAGAAAGTCTGACAGAATCCAGGGGGCAAAATCAAACCAAGTCAGGGCACTGGGGGTCCCCAAAAGGTTCTCAGAGAACAAATACCTCAGGCCAGAGATGGGACAGGTGGAAGGGCGCAGTGGTGAGTGAGAGATGGGATCCCTGTGTCCTCTCTGTCACATCTCCCACGTCAGCCGCCCTCACCCCACGCTGTTGAGCCACGTGGGTACCAACCCACGGCCCAGAGAGGCACCTGTCCATCTTCACAGACCCCCTAAAGGTCCCTCCCACAGGGACTACACAGAGAAACACGGTCGCTCCTTTTGAGAGAATTTAGACCCCACCCAAGTCTTGTCCTGGCTGTGCTCACAGGTGGACAGAGCTTCCACCCCCTGAGGACAAGGGACAGGAACTGAAGGAGAGGTGGGGAGAGTGCGGAATGGGGAGGGGCTGCCAGCACGCATGTGGCATTTGATATCTGGCCACTGGCCTGAGGCTGCCTGCTATGTGTGTCTGCCACACTGGGCACCTGCTTTCCTGCACCCTGTCCACCCACCCAAGGCCCGCCGTCCCTGACCCCCAGCCCAAACTCACAGCTTGGTGGGCATTCTCATGGTGAAGGGTGGGAATCTATGGGGAGGAGAGGTGGCCCACAGCAGGAAAGAGGAGAGGATGACTAGCACCCCTTGATTCCAGGCTCCCCTAGTTGCGCCACAACCCACTGGGCTGAGAGAGGTGACAGTGTCCCAAAAACCTACTGCACAACCCTATGCAGCTTCTGGGTTCTGCAGCAAGTGGGGGCAACAACACACTAAAAACACTACGAGGACCTGACTCCTTCAAGGAGTCCTCGTCTCCAATCTCTCTCCTCCCCAGACTAAGGTCCCAACCTTCACTCTCAGCCCCTCCCTCCGCCTAATTAACCCCCCCCATCCTGGCCCGGTGCCAGGAGCGGCGCCTTCCTCGGAGGAGGATCCACAAAGCTACCCCGCAGACCGCGACGCGACTCCTCCTCCCTCTCTACAGCTCAGGAAACTGAGGCAGGGGAAGGGGAAGAACGAGAACGCAGAGCTGGGTGCTCCGACCACAATGCACACCACCCAGATCCCAACGCAAAAGAAAATAAAAAAGGAAGAAGCCACTGGAAAGGGGGGCTGCCTGGGAGCCCCGATCCCACTCCACGACTGCGCGGCGCCGCGCTCCCAGCGAGCCCCTGCCGTTGCCGCCGCGCCCGCCATCCGCGCGCCACCCGACCGCGTGGCCGCCACGCCCCCTGCGCGCGCCCCACCCACCGAGGCCCCGCCCTCCCGGCAGGCGCGGCGGCAACCCGGGCGCGCCCCCCACCCCGCCCCCGACGCGCCACGCAGTTTCGGGGTCCCGGCGGGGGAGGGGGCCTAGGAGGCTGCCCCGGCGGGCCGGACTCACCTGTGTGCGTTCGCAGGTGCGACTTGAGGTGCGAGGACTTATAGTACGCTTTAGCGCAGCCCGGGAAGGGGCAGCGGTGGCTCTTGGCGGCGGCGGGCGCGGCGCCGGGGGCGCGGCCGGAGGACGGGGACGAAGCGGCCGAGGAGGAGGAGGCGGGCGAGGCTCCCCCCGGGGCCGCAGTGGACCCACCTCGCAGGTCGGCCAGGATACTGGCAGCCAGCAGGTGGGGCGCGGCGGCAGCTCCAGGGCCCGAGCCGGGGGCAGCCCGGGAGGGCGGCGTTGGCGGCCCCGGGGGCCCGGGCGGTGCGGCCTCGCGGCGCGGCGCGCGCACATCCAGGCCGGCGGCGGGGCCCGCGCCCTCGGGGCCCGGCCGCCCGCGGTGCACCACGGCGCCCGAGGAGATGGCCATGAGCACGTCGGCTGCGAAGTAATCTACGCACGCTACAGCCGCCGACATGCCGGAAAAGGGCGCGCGGCGCGGACCGAGCAGAGGTGGCGGGAGCGGTGCCCGTCCGGCCGGCAGCGGCTGCTCGAGTGCGGGAGGAGGAGGCCGGTGCGCGCCGCCGCCGCCGCCGCCCGCGCTCGACCCGCCCCGCCCCGCCTGACGCGCCCTGACGCACCGGAGCCCGCGGGGGCGGCCACGTCCCGCCCCGCCCGGAGGACGCCCCCTCGGGGCGCCGCGGCCACGCCCCCACCCCGGCGCGCCCTCCAGCCAGCCGCACGCTGCCGCCTGGGGCGGGGTCCGGGCGGATGGATCCGCCTCCCTGACGCGCCCCCTCCGGCCCGGGAGCGCGCCCTGGCCTTCGACCCGATGCTCCTTCCCACGCGTGGTTCCAGGCCTAGAGCTCGACCCTCCTGGTGCGCCTGTTCTGCTGCAGCAAGATCCCCAGTCACCTCCCCAGAGCGCCCCCTCCACCAGAGTGCCACGCCCCTCCCTCCCCGGGCTGCTCCGCCCCCTTCGCGCACCCCTCCCTTCGCGCGCTCCCCGCCCCTCGCGGGCGCGCCCATCCCACGGCGCGGCGCGCGGCAAGCAGAAGACCGCCCCTTCCCCAGACGCTTCCACCCAGGCCCCAGCGCGCCCCCGTTCGCCATGGGGGAGGGCTCCACACCCCACGTGGCTGGGTGGGGGTACGGAGGCGGCCAGCCCCGCCTCCCGGCCACGTGCGCGACCCTCCCCCCCACCCCGACCGGGCCTAGTGCCCTGCTTGACTGCGCGCATGTGTGTCCCCTCACCGCCTTTGGTGGTAGTCCCCTCGCTGCACCCTGAGGCCCCCCGGGCCTCCCTGGCCTAGCCACCGAAGCAGTGAGCCGTCCCACCCCCCGGGTCGAACGAACCTATATTCGTTCCTCTTTTTGCGCTTCATTCGGGAGTCACTCTGCTCGCCTCATTAGGGCTGAGGATTGGTGTGCGTTTGGGAGGGCGAGAGGAAAGGGCTGGGAAAAGGAACCTACTGGAATCGCAAAAGGCTGGGCTCGGGGCGCCCTGGCGAGGCAGAGCGTGTGGCCCTGCCGATACACGCGGGTCGCGGACACCGCTTCCCGGCGCTGGGCAGGGATCCTTGTAGCTTGAACGATGAAAGTGTGGTCTCTAAGCCCCCGAGGATGCCCAAACCAAGTTTAATAGCTGGGGACGCAAATGGCCGGGGCTCGCAGCCCCCGATCGGTGGGTGCAGGCCAGGGGGCGACCACGCCCCCGCCCCTTCCTATGCCAGCGGTAGCGGCGTTGCAGTGGCCTGAGCGGCCTCCAGGGGGCCTGCACGGCCTCCCTGCCCACGTTACAGTCCCCAATGCTAGCTTGGCGACCTGCCTGTGGGCAGGGACCGTGACCCTGGCCCCATCCCCGAATTCTATCCTTACCCTCTCCACCCGCAACTCCTAACTGACCTGATACCGCTGAGCTCCTCTGCCCCCAGGCTAGCCACTGTTCCCTGGGGTTCCGTCCCTTGGTACTAACTTGTGGCGGCCCGAAGGGAAAAAAGGGGAATGGAGAGTTGACTTCAGGATACAGAGATGAAATGCAGACCAGTGGGCTCCCTTTGACAAACAAGCTCACTCACTCTCCCAGGCCTGGGGCTCCGAGGCCCACTCCGGACAGCCAGTATCCAGGTGGCATTCATTGGGCGCTGGCACTCAGCATTCCTGCTGACCTGGGCCCCCTGTAACTTAGAATATTTAGGTGGGTCACCTGGGCAGGCCCTCAACCCCCCATCTCAGCAGTCCCACCCGCAGGTGCTCCTCCTTCCCCACAACCCAATTTCTCCAAGTCCAGAAGAGGCAGGCAGCACCTTGCAGGATCTCCCCACCAGGCAACACAAGCAAATAGGATGCGAAAGAGGCTGGGACCTTTCCTTCCTTCTGCCCTTGTTCATTGGGCCGAGGAGCCCCACAAAGGCTGACCTCCCGGGGTTCAGTCTAGGACAATGGCATGGGTGAGGAGCCGCAGGCCTGACAAGTGGAGGAAGTGAGGGTAGTGTCCCAAGGGCAGATCCACCAGGGGCCTGAAGTGTGAGAACCTCAGGTTGGTGTGGCAGGAAAACAGGGCAGTGGCTGAAGAGGTGCCCGCTTCCTACAGGGAGAAGGGGGTAAGCTGTGGCAAGGCAGGGGTCAGGACTGCCACACAGGCTGTACCCAGCAGACTGAGTGGTCCAGACAAGTCATTCTCTCAGGGCCTCAGATGTGCACCACTCCCAGGGACAATGAAGGTCTGGGGCCTCCATCTATGGGCCACGACAGCTGCTCTGCAAGCAGGAGACCCCTGCTCCACCTGTGGAATTTATCTTTACATCCAGGCCACCAGCACATATCTAACCCTCAAACCCCCATGACCCCACCCCCACCCCCTCTGACCCCATGCTCAGCTCAGCCTTGTACCTGGTCACTCTGTCCTTACAATAGCCCTTTAGTTGTCATGCAGAAATCAAGGTTGCAAGCAGGCTGAGCAGCAGCCTTCCAGTGCACAGAGCTAAATGGCAGTGCGAGTTTGGGGAATACACAAAGGGGGATGTCCTGCGCTTAATCCAGGATGAGCACCCTTCCTGGTGTTAGTCCCTCCTTTCTCCAGACCTGTTTCCTCTACTGTAAACCGGAGACCATCTTTGCCCTTCAAGGG
Source organism: Murina feae (assembly GCA_004026665.1). Classification (NCBI taxonomy): domain Eukaryota; kingdom Metazoa; phylum Chordata; class Mammalia; order Chiroptera; family Vespertilionidae; genus Murina; species Murina feae. The sequence goes on from PVJC01021556.1 coordinate 7,816, forward strand.
GTTCAGGGATGGGGGCAGATGCAGCCAGATGTGAAGGTGGAGGGCATGCAGGTACAGGTGAGGGGAAGGCTACATAAAGTGGGGTGCACTCTAGAGCATAGGTATCCATGGGAAAGGTACACAGATAGGTCAAGTCAAAATCAAGGCCCCAGGGTATGTACGTGTGTATGTAGAGACACACTGGAATGGCCAATATCTTCTTTTAAGATAGTGAAGCCTTAATTTTTTGCTTTAAGAGTACTTTCTGTACAACTTTTATCCATGTGTATCTTTTTACTTTCATTTTCTTTCAATGTCAACAGGTACCTAGGCAGTGCAATTATGGCCCGCCTATCTTTTTTATAGTTTTCTATATGAAAAAATGATTTTTTAAACAAATCCCCCCTTTAGTGTGGACTGGACTCAGGGACTCACTTCCTAAGAACAGGGCAGGAAAGGAGGAGGGACAACAATCCACAGTGGGGACACCCTGCTGGACCCCACCTCAGCCAGGTCAAATCCACCGCAGGCTGATGTCCTGTGTGTGTTGGGAACTCCTGATGGGATGTGACCTCACATTGGTATGCTCTTCCCAAAAACCCACGGCCCCAGTCTGTTCATGAGAAAACAGAGGCCAAATTGGGGGACATTTCATAAAATGCCCCCCAAACTGTCAAGGTCATGAAAAAAAAACACATAAAAAAAACGACTTGAAGTGCCCTAGATTGTAAGAAACTAAGGGATGTGATGACTACAGGTGATGTGGGGATTTGGGTTGGGTCTTGGGACAGATAAGGATGTCAGTGGAAAATATGATGAGACTGGCATGCAGCGGATGGGAATGCACACAAGCCCATTTATTGGCTTTAACACAATGTTAATATGAGGGGCACTGGGTGAATGTAGATGGGAACTCTCTTTACTGTCTTTGCAGCTTTTCTGTAAACCCCAAATGATTCCAAGATATAAACGTTAAAACAAACATGGAAAGGGAACACGGGAGTAATTTAATAATGATGACCACATGGATATAGCAGCTTACATCAGAGGAATTACACATGGTTTCATAGCTCTGTATACAGCTTACCAAAACTGCCAATTTTGTGCCCTTGACTCAGCAATTCCACTCCAAAAAAGGCACCAAAAATATTCATAAAGAAGCAAGTATGGCCTGGCCAGTGTGGCTCAATGGTTGAGTGTCGACCTATGAACCAGGAGGTCATGGTTTGATTCCCAGTCACGGCATATGTCCAGGTTGCGGGCTCAGTCCCCAGTGTGAGGCATGCAAGCAGCAGCCGATCAATGATTCTCTCATCATTGATGTTTCTATCTCTTTTTTCCTCTCTGAAATCAATATTTATATATTACAAAGAAGCAAGTATATATATAGCTGCACTATTTGTAACTGGAAAAAAGAAAGAAACCACCTCAACACTTGTTATTAAATTATGGAGAAAGTGCCTTGGGAGAACCAGGACACAGGGTCAGGAAGGAGGAGCCAGCTCCAACTCCCAAGGAGGCCCGTTCATGCTGTGATCTGTGTTGTCACCTGTAGCTGCCCACAGTGATTACCTGTAGAGGGGCCTGCAGGACACGGGAGGAGCAAGATGGGATATGGAGGTTTAGGAGGCAGTGGACCAGTTCCTCAGAGGGGCATGTCAGATAGCTCACGCCCTAGTCAGTCACCTGCCTGGTGTTGGGTGTTGGCAGATAGGACCCTAACCACCCAGTGTTTGTCCTGTTCACTCCTCTGATACAAATACTGCCCTAGCCCTAAGGCTCAGTTGGTTGAGCACCGTCCTGTGTATGGAAAGGTCACCAGTTCCATTCCTGGTCAGGTCACATACCCAGGCTGTGGGTTCCATCCCCAGTCAGGGTGCTGCAGGAGGCAGCCGATCGGATCGTTGTCTCTCTGGGATCGTTGTCTCCCCCCACCTCCAAAAGTCAATAAAAATATATTAAGCCCTAGCTGGTTTGGCTCAGTGGATAGAGCACTGGCCTGTGGACTAAAGGGTCCCAGGTTCAATTCCGGTCAAGAGCATATGCCCGGGTTGTGGGCTCAACCCCCAGTAGGGGATGTGCAGGAAGCAGCTGATCAATGATTCCCTCTCATCATTGATGTTTCTCTTCCTCTCCCTTCTTTTATGAAATCAATAAAAATATATTTGAAAAAAATAAAAATACATTAAAAAGCCCTGGCCAGTGTTGTTAAATGTCTAGTGTCCACTGGCACACAGCAGGATCCCAGGTTCGGTTCCCAGTCCAGGGCATGCACCAGGGTTGCAGGCTAGCTCCCTGACCCAGTCAAGGTGCATGCGGAGACAAACGATCTGTTTCTCTCTCTTTCCCACTTCTTCCCTTCCACTCTCTCTAAAAAAAAACAAAAAAACGGAAAAAATACCCTCAGGTGAGGATTAACAAAACAAATTGGTTTCTTTAGATGCTACCCAGCTGTTCATCTCCTTAATCCAATTCTGATTTCAAAGAGTCAGCAGAGCTAATATATATCTGCCACCCCTCCTAGTCAAGCCAATGTTCCCGCAGTATGTCAGCCTTTTGTGATAGAGCATTTTAGAGATTAATGCACACTTGCCACTCTCTTAAGGCATCCGTGTTTATTTCTAACACGTGTGAGACTACTTACCATGGTCCAGGGATCCCTCACAGCCAAGAGCTCAGGGTAGGACAATCGACGCGGTCAGGATGAACCAGCCCCAGCCAGGCCTAGCCAGATAGTGGGCATATGACTGACCTACTACTGGCATGCCACACAGAATGCACTAGCCCCCTGCTCAGAGCACTGGGGGCAGATCCAGGGGCCCCGTTCCTTCTCCAGGAAGTTGGAGGGACAGAATCTGTCTCTAACCTGGTGTTCACTTCCTTCCTTTCACACGGGGTTTCTTGCTCATCCTCACTCCTTGGCTGGCCCAGGATCCCTGAAAGTAGAGGCTCACAGAGGCACAACACAGGTTCCATCTGTCTGGGTCCCAAGGGCCTGGCCTCCGGGCCACCTCTCACAGGGCCATGGCTCCTCTAGTCCCATCTGATCTGCTGAAGTAGAAAAGCCATCTTCAGGATGCCCTCCTCCTCCAACATGGGTCAGGGGGAGCTCTGCTAGGCATGCTGGACTTCAACAAAATGGCCTAGGCCAGGCCCAGCCCCCTCTGAGTGTCACCTGTGCATGCCACAGACACACATGACTGTGGTCTATGCCCTGCCAGTGCCAGGCACTGGGGTCTGATGGCTCAGAGCTCACTGTCCAGCAGAGGCATGAAGTGGCCCAAGACTATAGCATCACAGGAACCCGAGGCTGGAGCCACCCAGGCAGGTTCCCAGGGCTTGGCCCTAGGGGCAGCTTTGCCTGGGCTGTCTCCCCTGTAAGTGGAAACAAGCGGGTTGTGACACAAGACACTGGAGGTGGAGGGAATATGCCGGGGGGTAAGGGAGGCTGGAGGAAGGTCAATGGGGGGGAAAGAAAGGAGACATACTTTAAACAATAAAATAAATACTTTAAACAATAAAATAAAATTTAAAAAAATAATAAAATTAAATTTTAAAAAAGAGGGTTGGCGAACCCAGCAGCTCAGGATTTTCGTAAAGATCAACTTGGCAGATGGCAGCAGCTGTGAAATGTAAGGAAGAGGGACTCTGATGCTGGGCCAGCATTCTGGTCTGATGAATCCTAATAATTGGTCCCACACCCTAACCATGAACCCTAAGCACTGCCCCAGTGGGGAGGGAGATGCCCATGACTTTAGACTAGGGTGCATGGGGCCCCCACTAGAGGCCTCATCTCAGATCTGAGCCCCACAGTCATGCACTGCCTTCCCGGAGAGGGGGTTTGTGCTCAGAGTCCCACTGAGCAACAGGAGAACGTCACTGCCAAGTGTGAGCACATGTCTGGAAAACTTAGAAATGGAGAACAGAAAAGTTGGCCTTTCTTCCAGGCAGCCAGGCCCATGGGCCATATCAAACGAAAGGGAAAGGGGCACATTCTAGAATGTACCACAGGTTCCCCCATCACTGCCACTACACGGTAACCCTGAGTCTAGAGAGAGGCCCAGGGTGAGCCCCTCACAGGCACCTGGTGTGGAGAGAGCAGTCTCAGCTGACTGCCTCATCAAGGTCAACATCATGTGCTGTGGGAAGGGGGCGGTCACATACTTAAATTTTCAGAATCCTTTCTATTATGGAGTGTGTCTTGTAGAACTAGCATTGCATGATTTATGTGCAAGGGATCAACTATCTATACTAATAATCTATACTAATAAAAGGGTAATATGCTAATTAGACCAGGTTGACCAGACATCTTCGATCCTCCTTCCAGACAAAGCCACGGTGGCGGGGGCCGAGGCAGAGGCAGTTAGAGGCGATCAGGCCAGCAGGTAGTAGTTAGGGGCAATCAGGCAGCAGGGGAGGGTGGTTAGGGTCAATCAGGCAGGCAGAGGTGGTTAGGGGCAATCAGGCAGGCAGGCAGAAGGGTTAGGAGTGATCAGGCAGACAGGCAGGTGAGCAGTTAGGAGCCAGCGGTCCCAGATTGTGAGAGACATGTCCGACTACTGGTTTAGGCCCGATCCCGCAGGACATTCCCCAAGGGGTCCCAGATTGGAGAGGGTGCAGGTGGGGCTGAGAGACATCCCCGCCCCCGTGCATGAATTTTGTGTACTGGGTGGGCCTCTAGTTTATTATAATTTGTGCACTCGGGGGTGGGGTGGTGGGTCCCTCAGCCTGGCCTGTGCCCTCTCGAAGTCTGGGACCCCTCGGGGGATGTCCACCTGCTGGCGTGCCTGGTGAGGGGCTGATGGCTGTTTGCAGGCTGGCCAAGCCCCCCCAGTGGAGACCCTCACCCCATTGGGGTGTGGCCAGCCTGAGTGAGGGGCTGAGGGCTGTTTTCAGGCTGCCCACAGTCCCTTCAGGGTTTGGATCTCCCACTGAGGTACCTGGGCAGCCTGGGTGAGGGGGTGAGGGCGTGAGGGCCATTTTAAGGCTGCCCACAGCACCCATTGACCCAAGGTCCCAGGGAGGCTGGCTGGAATCAGGTTTCTGGGGTTTATTTATCTTCTATAATTGAAACTTTGTTACCTTGGGCCGAAGCCTAGGCAGGTAACAAAGCCTCCTGTTTGTTTTAGCTCCATGGCTTCTATAATTGAAACATTGTTACCGTGAGCAGAGGCTTAGCAAGCCTAGGCAGGAAGTTGCAACCAAAGCCTGCTGTTTACTCTAGCTCTATGGCTGCCCGCCTCCATCTTGACTAGGTTAATTTGCATACAGCCGCTCTGATTGGCTGGTGGGCGTGGCTTAGGTGTCTCAGAGTGGTCAATTTGCATATTACTCTTTTATTAGATTAGATGACAATTTTCTCTAGACTAAAGCTATAAATCTAAGCAACCCCACTTTCTGCAAAAACAAAAACTCAGGGTGAGGGAAGTGGATGCAAGCCCATCTGAGGTTGACAAGAAAAAAGAACCTGCAGAAGTGAGGAGAGGAGACAGGCTCCAGACCTACATGATGAAGAGAGTGGAGCTCAAGGCTAACTGGGATGGCAGCCTAGAACAACCCACATGCAGGCCAGGCTTAGCATACCATAAAGATGGCACGTCAGTGGGCAAAGATGGCTTTTTCAGGACAGGTCATTGGGGCAAATGATTTAGAAAAAAAGCAGTTTGGGTTCCTTCCTACCTCACTCCGTCTGAAGAGTAGTTTCTAGAATTAGACCAAAATTTAAATTATTTAAAAAAGAAACCATTACATTTCCAGAAGAAAATATCAAATATTATATTATCGTGGACTAGAGAAAATATTTCTGAGGGTGATACAAAATGCAGAAGCCACATATGAAAAATACTAATAATAACTAATAACTTTAAGTGCCTGGCAAAATAAATAAATAAATATGAAAGACAAACAAAAAGACACAATCCAAGTCAAAGACAAATGACAGAATGGGGAAAACACTTTAGCAAACAAGGGGCTAATTGCTTTAATATTGAAAGTGTGCCTAGAAAAGAGTAACACTCACAACCCAACAGGAAAATGGGCAAAGAATATGTAATACAAACAGCTTTTAAATATAAGCACATTTATAATAAATATAGGTCTTTCCAGTTTCAAAATGGCAGAAATTATCAATATATAAAAAAATAAATCTGAAAAAATCTGACAATGAGATCCATTGTACTTCCTAGGAAACAAGTAAAGCTACAATGAAACTATTTTATGCCTACCAGTTCTTCAAGATCAAGCAATGGGGGACACTAGCCTCTTCCTTCGTTGGGAGGGGAGCAATTTGGGGTGACTGGTTAAGAGGTTATGTACCCGGTGAGAGATCTGCACAAAGCCTTTTGGCCTAGCACTTCTGCACCAAGGAATTCAGCCGACAGAAATATTCCTACTTGGCTATAAGTATAGTCAACCTAGCATTGCTTGTTATAAGACTGGAAATAACCTAAATTTCTACCAGCAGGAAATAGATTAAATACACAGGACTAATAAAATATGATACAGCCATTAAAGCGAATGAGTTCATAAAAAGCACTCTCCAAGCGGGATCACATGGTGAGTGATGCTTTGTACAAACGAATTAGATGTATGTGCATAGACTTTCTCTGTTGATACCTAAGAAACTGGTTTATCTCTGCCCCAGGGGACGGGGAACCAGGCCTTGGAGGTCAGGGATAGGAATGACATGGAATTTTCCCCTGGGACCCTTACATGCTCTGCATTTTTTTACTCTGTGTATCTGAAAACATTTTTGTTCAGTTGTAAGCAGTTGCTTTGAATTTACTGTATTATGGGGCCCTGTCTCTCAGTAAACTTACATTCATATCGGATAGGGTGAAAAGACAACATACTCTGTGACAGGGCAGCACCAGGGGTCAGTGGGAGGGTTGCTTTGGGGAAGAAACTGAAGAGACTGCGAGGAAGTCAGACTGGTTAGGAAGAGTGAACTATGCTGGGGACCAGGTCTTAGTGAGAGTATGCCAGACTCAATGTGCAAATGTCCTGGGGTAAGAGCGACCAAGAGGTAGTGCCTTAGATGTTCTCTGCTCTAATGAATACGTATCTCATGTTTAGTTTGGCTTCTAAACGTCCCGTATTATCAGAAATGACCCCAGACTCCCAGCTAGAGGGGCCCATGGGGCTCGGGAGGGGCGACAGCTTCCCCACCCACTCCCAGGCCAGGGCAGTTTCCACTGATTAGAGACGGGTGGGTCAGGGCTCCACAGACTCAAAGGCTGGGTTGCCCAGAGGCCAGGATACCGGAGCAAACCCGGAGAGACGCAGAGGAAAGGTTTGGTAGAAAAGGCGTCGCCCGCCGGACACCCGGTGAGGCACCTCCCGTCGGACAGGGACACTCTGGATGCCCCCGGCGGCCCGTTCTAAGCTCTCTGAGCACCCAAGTCTCTCCTTCCCCATCACAAGCAACCAAAAGTTCTGCGGGGCAAGTCCTACGAGGCCAAACCGGCCGGACTGACGGGAAGCGATCTACCGCCACCTGATGCACTAAGTGTCAACGCTGAGAGCAGCGGAGGCGCCTGGGCACGGCGGGCCTGCGTGTGGCCCGACCCCGCGGTAGCCCGTGGACAGGTGGGGACGCATGGGAACGGAGGGGAACCGTCGGGAATCGTGGAAAGGGCAGGGACCGGCCGGGCGGGGTTCAAGCCTCCGCCACTTACCGGCGAGGCCGCGGCCTCCTCGACCATCCACCGCCGGTTCCGGGCGAGCATTACGCCACTTCCGCCCCCGCCCGGACCCTGCAGGTGACTCACTCCCGATGGCCCCGCCCCCTCAGCGTCGTCCCCACCCCCAGGCTGAAGCACCGCCCCCTCTTAAAGGGCCACTCAACGCTACAGGCTTCGGACTAGGGCCAAGGTGGAAACCAGCAGATCCGGGCGGTGCCCGTTACCCTTGATTCTGCAGCACAATCTACGCCTCCGCCAGACCCTGGGTGGACGATAGGTCACTCTTCTCCGAGGCTTTCCCGGCTCTAGGGCTTTGTCCTGGGAGTCGCAGGAGGCACTCTCGGCCTGGTGAGGAGCCTGGCCTCCAGCTGGGGTACAGAGAGAACGGGATCTCAAGGGCTCCCCAGGCAAATAGCTTAAAGCCCCCAAGGAGTATAGCGGAAACCCAGCCCCGCAGTGGCCTCTTTCCTTGGGAAGACCCCTTAAGGCCCTCAGACCTGCCATTCATTGTCTGTCCCCGGGCTTCAGCCTCATTTGCAAATGAAGTGACCTGGCATGGCCCTCAGCAGCTTGGTGAGCTAGCTGTCTTGGCACTCTATGCAGCCTGCCCCCAGGACAGGAAGAGGAGCCTTGTGCATTACAGCATCCTTATCTACCAAGGGAGCGATTGTGCCGCGACCTTATCCATTATGGGTGCCTCACTGGGGCCCCGGAGCAGGCCCAGCAGACCCGCTGTGGCTACTCATCCTATCCCTCAAGGGTTTTGAAAAGACTAAGCATCCACTACCCTCCCAGATAACATCACCACCCAGATAGCAGCAAACTCAAGGGGTGCTCAGTTGGGACCTAAACCCTACCCCTTCTTCAGTTGGGAGTGATGGTGGCATCTGCATTTGTTAACTTTCCTGAGGGTTTGGGGGCAAGCCTAGCACATTCTGAGACCTCACTGAGCGCTGGGGAGAGCACACATGAGCCATGAAAGTAAAAGAAGAAACGTTAAAATTTTTAATCTTTAATTTTTCACCTTTTTCCTTTGTTTTGCTTCCAAAAGAAAAGGAGAGCCTGGCTCTGCCCCTTGCACATCGTCCACAGCCCCTAGGCAGGGGCAGGCAGTTTGGACCTCATTACCGGCCAGCTGCCTGGGGGGACAGGGGCTCAAGAGGGGGACACATGCAGCCCGAGGCCGGGGCGCCACCTTATTGCTGAGGTCTGTTCCTGGCTTTGGCTCCGGGCGCAGCAGCTCCACTAGGCGCGCTGGCTGGGCAGCTCCTGGGAGATGAAGCGGCGCAGGCGCTCCAGGTACTGGCTGTAGAGCTCAATGTCGTTGTGCCCGGCACCCTCCACCCACAGCGGCTCCACGGCCTTGGGGCAGCGCTCATAGAGCGCCAGCCCGTGAGAGAAGTCGATCACCTCGTCCTCCGTGCCATGGATGATAAGCACCGGTGATGTGATCTTGGACACCTTCTCGATGCTGCAGGGTGGGGCTAGTCAGGCCTCCAAGCCCAACCCCACAGAGCCCCGCCCCCACCCAGGTTCCCAGGGCAGCCCAGCGCTCACTTGGGGAAAGCATCAAAGCAGTAGGTCTTCCTGGTGTCTGGGAAGGCAACACGCATGCCCGAGGTGAGCGGGGAGTGCAGCACCACCGCGGCGCACTCGTAGCGGGAGGCCAGGTCCACGGTGGGCACGGTGCCGATGCTCTGCCCATACAGGACGATGCTATCTGGGCTGATGCCGTACCTGGCAATGGGACAGGGTCAGCTGCAACTGCAACACTCCCCTCCCATAACCTTCCCGCCTTGAGCAGTCTGTCCCCACTTCTCCTAGGACAGTTCTAGGCAACTAGGCTGGTTCCAGGGACCCTACCCTGGCCCCCAACAGAGGTGGTGCACTTAGTAGGGAGGCAGGGCCCCTGCAGGTGTGAAGACAGCTGCCCCCACTCCTCCCCAACCAGGCCACTGCCCCAGGTCACCTGGATCTACTCTCAGCTTCTCCAACAGGATCTACTTCCTCATGCATACAGAGCGCATGTGGTGAGGGACCCACAAAGGCTACTGGGAGCAGGGTAGCTCTGGGACCTCTCCTACTTCTCCAGGTCACTGTCAACCCCCAACCCTGCACACACTTGACCAGGGCCACATCTGGATTCTGCTTAGAATTTCCTGTCCCTGCTATTCTGGATTAGATAGCTCTTTGGGGGAGTGGGGGGGGCTGCCTGCACCCCTTCCCCACCCCCTTTGCTGTGGGGAATTGAGGCAGCTGTCCCGATGTGTCACCCCTTGGTGTCCTCCATGCCCAAGTAGGTGCTCAGTACAACACTGGTGAGTAGAACATCCACTGCTGTGGGGAGGTGGGTGGGTGCTAACTCTTTTTGGCACCTTCCCTATAAAATAGTGGCCAAGTCCTGGGCCGCCCTCCTTAGCACCAACTCCCACCTTTAAGCCCCAGCCCCAGCCCCGTCACCTCTCACATACTTCCCCTGGGGTCCCCCAGCACAGCTGATCCCGCTCCAAGCCATTTCCATGGCCCCTACATGCCTATTCCCAACCACATGGGGACCCATTTGCCACCCTTTCCATGCAGGTGGCCTCCAAGGCTCTCCTCCAAACCCAAAGGGACATCCCTCTTCCTGGTGGACAGGGGCCAGGACAGTTCTGCATCTCACTTGAGGAACACACCTGAAAAGCCAGATTCCACCTCCCTCTCTACAGGGTTGTCCCCACTTGTCCCTGTCCTGGTAACATTACAGGTTAACCTCAGCCTACCTCAGGCCTCAACCTGGTCACTCCTCCCCAGTCTGCTCCTAGGTTGCCATGGCCACCATTGTGCCGAGCACCAGCACAGCCCTATCACCCAGCACCAAGCAGGGACCCCAGCAGCCCCTGGCCCTCTCCACCTGAATACACTCAACAGGCGAGGAATGGAGTGGCTCTTCTTCCTTAGGCCCCCAGCCCCAGGCACTGCTTGGGCACAAGCCTCCTGCTGCCTCTGAGCAGCTGGAGGTTAGGGACCAAGTCTCTGGGAGCCAATGCTGGTGGCAGGATAGATGGTTGATGGACAGAGCTCCTACCCCTAACCCCACAGCGGGGTCTGATTCTGCCAGCAACCCCCAGCGCAAGCTAGGACAGAAGGAAGGGTTGTGGCAGTTGAGGGCAGGCATGTACCTGTATCACACCACCCCAGACAGGTCCCTGGTGCCAGGGGACCCTGCTCCCAGGGCCTGCCAAAGGGACTGCCTAGTGCATAACTATGAACCCCAACTTCCCAGGGCAGACTGACTGTGGGCCTCGAAGGAGAGAGTCCAGCAGGTCAGCCAGGCAGGGCTGAAGTAGGGTATCCCCCAGCAGACAGTGGATAGGGCTCCACCTCCAGGAAGGCCAGGGTTAACCTCCTTTTAGAGCAGTGCTGGGCACAGGGCGGCACGCTGCAAACACTGGCTCAGAGACCGAGTAAATGTGCTTCAGTGGGTGAGTATTAAGGTGGGAAGGGTCTACCTAGGATCTAGATGACCAGGATGGTGGAGGTCCAAGAGGGAATGGCCCTGAGTCAAGCATGTGGTTATGTCCTCGGCTCACTGACCTCTCACCAGCCATCAGAGCTGTGCTAGGCACCTAGCTGCCCAACAGAACCCTCTAAGCCTAGAGGTGCCCCAGCCCTACGCACTGTCCAGGATGAGGCCAAGTTCCATGGCTACAAGTACCTCATAGGCCTGCCCCCAGAATCCCAATGCAGTAGCCCAGCCCAACCCTGAACCCCATGTGCTCCCTTTGCCTTGGGGCTCCCACGATTCTTTCACACACAGCCCTCACATGCTACCACTGGGCCCAAGGTCCTCTGCCTAACATTTCTTTCTGAGGGAGCCTCCGCTCCCCTAGAGACAGCCCCAGCCCATCCCTGCCCCTGCCCAGGAGTTCTGAAGATTGCTGACATGCCTGCCTGCACAGCAAGCATGTTACCATGCTGAAGGGACACAGGTCAGGCCTCATCTTCTGGACCACTGTGGCCACTGACAGTTCCCCTCTCCAGCCAGGCCACCCCAAGGACTTGGCCCAGGCTTCCTTCCTCCCCAGGGAGGTAGGCCTAAGTCCTAATGGGCACCTTCCAGCCCACCCTGTTTCACAGCTTCTGGTCCCCTCCAAGGGGACACTTTAGGTTGACCAAGTCCCCAGCACACAGCTCACCGGGTGCGCAAGGCCTGCCAGGCAGCATCGATGTCAGCATACAGGTTCTTCTCAGAGGGCCTGCCCGAGCTAACGCCATAGCCCGAGTAGTCATAGGAGAAGATATTACAGTTGATGCGTGTGCCCAGGCCAATGTAGAAGCTGCTCATCTGGCCCAGGTCCACTGCGTTGCCATGTGAGAAGAGGACTGTATACCTAGCAGGGTGGGAGAACACAGTGTCAGAGGGCAAGATAAAGAGGGGTCTACTCACACCACAATCAGGGACAGGAGCGCTGTGAGGAGGGGGAGGATAGGTGGTCTGTGCCACAAAATAGTCTAGCTCCTCCTGCCTGTGTGATCTCTGTCACGTTCTGAGCACAGGATGGGCCCAGCTGCCTCTCCTGAGTCCATTCCTTTTGGAGGGACTCCAATAGCCCCTGAGGATAGCAGGCATGTGGGCCTGCCGCTCAGAGACTTCAACAGGCTGTCCCCTCTCTCCCTGACAGTTGGCCCATCCCCTGCCCCACAAGTGAATAGAATCAACCCCTGGTCACAGTGGTTTGGGTCTCTTTCTCCTGCAGAGAATGACCATGGCACTCCTTTCAGCTCGTGTCCCATGACAGGCCTGCCAAGCTGCCGCTAACAGTGCCTGCCTAGGTCCTGCCAAGAGCAGGCAACCAGGTGACTCCACGCCAACAAACTCGCAAGGTCCTCTTCCTCCAGCACGACTAGGTGCCAGCTCCCACTCCCATCAGCCCCGCCTGGCCCAGAGGAAAGGTAAGAACTCTCCCTTTGAACTTAGACCTGAAGTCAAAACCTGCCTGGTGTGAGGCAGAAGCACCTGGAAGACCTGCCTCTGCCCCACCTCTCAGGCTCAAGAAAGAGTTCTGCTTGCAGGTCCTGAGGTGCCCTGTTAATGGGAAGGCAGATTGGGCCTGAGCCACCAGCAGCCTCAAGTACCAAGACTTCACTGGGCACCGAGCACCTGAGACCCTGCTCCTTGTAGAGTGGTGATGTGACACAGCCACTTGAAGCCACTTCCCTCAGCCTCAGGGTCCTCATCTGCAAGATGGGGTAATGAGGAGTTGCAAATGGAAGGGCACCTGGCAGTAAGAGCTTAAGGGAGCTGGGCAGCGGCTGTGAGCAGAGTGATGTACACCCTTGGTAGCTCTGGTCAGCCAGACCTTGGCAAGAAGCAACCCCAGGTACCCACAACCCCCATGGATTTTCATCCCATTTTGGCATTGCAGGGACCATGAGGATGAGCATGGGGCTCTCCCCAGGTCCCGCCCCTCCATCCTTCCTGGCTCTGAGTCTACCTGGTCCAGTCCTAAAGGCTCACCTGGCTCCGGGCACACAGCGCACATACATGCAGGCAACACGGTTGCCTCGGCTGCTCTTGGTCAGGAAGACCTCAATAGTGTCCAGCTCACGCTGGCTGTACTGGAAATCAGAGCGCTCCATCAGGTGGAGCTTCCAACGTCTGGGGGTGCCCGTGGAGGCCCGCAGGGTCCCCAAGGCAGTGGACCCAGCCCCACCAGGCCTGGGCTCAGGCTCAGGCACCAGGGAGTAGGTGGGCTCTGGCGGCAGGAAGGCGAGCTTGGCGGCAATGCGGCCAGGGCAGGGCGGGCAACAGAAGAGGCAGCAGAGCTCAGTCACCGACAGGCCGTTCATGGCGGGCACCGGGCCCCAGGGCAGGCCTCGCTCAGCAGCAGAGGGAAGGGTTGCTCTGAGATGCGGGTGGGAGGGGGGGAGGGCAACCCCCAGCCACTGCCCCAGACAAGAGCCCTGTTAGGAGGCAGCAGCCCAGCCCCATCTCGGTCCAAGCCGAGCCCTCGGGAGCCTTGCAGCCTCACGTCTCCATGTCCTGCACAGGGAAGCCCTGCAAAGAACAGCAACATGTGAGTTTCCCCAGGGCACAACCAGAGTCGGGGACCCAATCTCACATGGCCTGAGCCTCTTGGCTTCCCTAAAGCTCAGTCCACTCTGTCCTGATCAGTCTGCCCCACAGACCTGCAAGCCCAGCTTACCCCTCTCAGGGGACCATGCACCTCCCAAGTGGCCTCTGTGGGACCCAAAACTGACTTGTCCCCACCTGCTACCACCTTTCCTCAGCTTGCGGTCACCGACTCTTGCCATGTAAGCCCATTCGTCAGCCCAGCCACAACCTGATGGCTGTGCTGGGTAAGCAAATCCCTTGCCCACTTCAGCTCTCCTCCTCCTGCTCTGGGCCCAGGGAAACCCTGTCACCACCCCCTCACCGCCCCCCCCCATGCTTCTGTCCACTTGGCCCCACACTCACCCCCCACCCCCCACCACAACACACACACATAGAGCAGCTGAGGCAAGGACAGACTTCAGACAGGGACCTAAAAGTTCCCTGACATGGGCATTGCTAGGGGTTGGGCCCGCCTGAGGACATGAGACAGAGGAGTCCAGGCAGAGGAAACACAACAAAGGCTCTGGGAACAAAAGCAGGACACATCTCAGGGAAGAGCTGAACAACGGCTCTCCCCTGTGCTGGGGCCAAGTCCAGGGGCCAGGCTGCAGAGGGGGCAGGGGGTCATGGAGCTCTGCAACCTCAGGGTCTGGGACCTTGGGCAAGTCACTTACCCTCCCAGAGCCTTGGTTTCCTCATCCATCAACTAAGACACCACTCACACCACAGGAATAGTAAATGACCTGAGGGCGGGGGCACGGCTCAGAGTAGAAGCTCTAATGTCCTTCCTTTTGACTGAATAGACTACAGTTAAACTGCAAAGCAACTACAATCATATACAGAGAGCTGTGAAAGGAGAGACTAGGAAAAAATGAGGTTTGTGAAAATCTGACCACTTATTACACTTTCCCTACAGACTAGACTGAGGGAGGGAGACACACCCTACTCAGCTGTAGCATCAGAGGACCTTGGCCCATTCAGTTGTGAGGCCACAGCATTTGAAAACCATTGGGGCCAGGGACACTGGAATTCAGAGTAGGTCAGAGAAGTCTGAGGTCCAGAACACATCTACTCCCCCAGACCTGTGACCTGCGACTAAAGGCTGGAGAGAGCCACATCCTGCTGTCACCCAGATATGGGGCACAGAAGTGAGTGGAAGAACTGCAAAGGCCAAGGTGAGGGCCTAGACAGCTTCCAGGAGTCCTTGAACTTCCAGGCAGGATGCATACCTTATGTGCAAGTGTTTTTAAGGAGAGGGTCTCTCATACTGGTTTCAGATGGGAACACTTGCCAATGTACGGAGACACTTTTGGTTATGAGGATTGGGGAAGGGAGCTCCTGGCATTAAGAGGATGGAGGCCAGGGATGCTGCTTAACACTCATAGTATACCCCCCCAAAGAATTATGTGTCCCCAAATTTCAACCAACATATTCTCAAAGAGGTCCAGGCCCCAACGGGTAATGGTCCACTGCTGCAAGCAGGGAGTGAAAGGTCTGAAGTTCACGTGGCTCTGTGAAAGCTGTTTAAAAAAAAAGAAAAACACAAAACAAACAAACATGTTTTTATTGATTTCCAAGAGAGGGAGAGGTAGGAACATTGATTGGAGAGAAACGTTGATCAGCTGCCTTCTGCACATCCTCTACTGGGGATCAAGCCCGCAACCCAGGCCTATGCCCTAAACGGAAATGGAACCAGGGACCTCCTCATACATGGGCGACACTCAGCCACTGAGCCACACGGCTGGGCACGAAAGCTGGTTCTGAGAAGAAGACCTGTTTGAGGGGCCAGGTAGGAGGTCCCCCACAACCCTGAGGATAAAGTACACTAAGGCGGCCAAGCCACAATGACCAAACCAGGACCCTGTGTGGCCCTGACTCCTCCCTGTTGGCTCTCTTTAACGGCCACTGGTGCCCTCCTCTGTCATACCTGGACTTCAGCAGTCTCCTTCCTTGCTGGCCCCCCTTGGCTACCACCACAGCGCTCCAGGCCATTCTCCCCACCCCCCAGCAGCTGAAAGGTCTTTTCACAACACAAATCTGACCATACCACCTCCCTGTTTTCAGAGCAGAGATAAAACCCCTCATCACAGCCTGCGAGGTTGGCAGGTCTCTCCAGCCTCACTCATCTCGTGTCCCTCACTCTCCTCGGACGAGTCCGACGACATTGTCCACTCAATGCCTCACAGCCAGAGCCCAGGCAGCTTCCCTCCCGGGGACCCCCTCCCCAGTCTCATCTGACGGTCCTTGCTCTTGTCCTTTCACCATTCGGATCTCACTTCAGTGCCCTCAAAGAGGCCTAAACCTGGTCAGGCACCCCCACCCCACGCCCACCATGCTCTCATGGTTCCCTGTTCCAACCAAAGAAAAACTCCGCTCGGGCAGGACCACTATCTGCTTTTGCTCAATAAACAATGGCTGAACCAATGGGCAAATGACAAGGGGAAAAGAGGAAATGGGAAAGCTACGGAGGAGTTTGCCAGATTTGACAGGGAACAGGGACAGCCGGGACCTCCTGCACATCCTTTAGGAGTATCACTGAGTAGTGCCCCAAGAGCCAGGCCTCAGGCTGGGCAGTGCACATTCCGGTGCCTCCATCCCTGGGCGCACACCCCCCTGGCACCCAAAGCTCCGGGGATTCCACTCACAGGAGGATGCTGCCAGGCGCCATGCAGGCTGGAGGTGTTAGGACCGAGGAGGAACCCAGGCAATTGCAATACTCTAGGGACGACCTAAATACTAACGGCGGCGACCGCACCTCACCCAGCCAGCCAGTCAGGGTAGGAAAGCGGCCTGGAAGGTGCAGCCTGATCGGTGGAGACAGTGGCCAAGGGACAGGGGGCAGGGCAGAGGGAAGAGCGTGGGCAAACCCCAGTGGCGGCGGCGCCTTCCAGGAACTGCGGGTCCTGGCTAGGGGGAGACACGGGGAGGAAGAGGCGTGCAGAGGGGCCCCGGAGAAGGCCAGGGTCAGGCGGCGCCCGTGAGCTCTGCTGCAGACACTGGACTTCATTCTGTGGCCAACAGGGAGCCCCGGAGGAATCCCGGACCGGGGTTAGAGACTGTGGATGTTCCTTGAAATGGAGCGGAGGCCGGGAAGCCTGCGAAGGGGCAGAGGCGTCTGGGAGACGTTTAGGAAGCAGGGCTTGGCTCCGGGCCCGCAGCCCCGGGTGTTGGGCTGGAGGGCCGGTTCGGGGGCAGGGGGCAGAGTCCGCGGCTCGGGCCGCTCACTCCCGGAAGGCGGAGGCCGCAGCCCGGGCGGGGGGGGGGGGTCACTTCCACGCCGGAGAGCAGAATGGAGCGGGAGGAGGGGGAGCGGGGACCGCGTCATAGGAGGGTGGACGTCCACCCCACGTCGGAAGGCTGAGCAGAGCGGGGACAGGGCTCTGCCAAAGTGGGAACGCTGGCCCGTGGTCCTCGCCCTGGCGGGGGTCCTTTCGTGAACACTGTGGCTACCCCGGGAGTGCGGCGTTTCGGGGGAGTCCGACCAGGCGGCCCCAGCCTCGCGGCCGGGCCCGGCTCCCCAAACGGCCAGGGCGGCACCGAGGCCGCCCCACGCCGCCATTCCCGCCCGTGTTAGACACTCACCGCCGCGGCCCGCGCACCCCAGTCCCGGGGCCACACTCCATGGCTCCTGGCCGCCCGCCTGTGCGCCCGTCGGTCCCTCGGCGCCGCGGCTGGGCCTCCTACTCCTGCACCACCTCCGCCGCCGCTCCCCCGCGGGCGGAAGTCAGCCTCGCTCCCGCTGCCTCCCCGGAAGTGACGCGCTGGCCAGCCCGGAGGCCCGAGGGGCCGGAGCCTGGGGCTGCAGCCTGGACCTGGGCACTTGGGGGCGGAGCTAAGCGTAGGGTGGGCGGAACCGTTTGTGCTTGACGGGTAGGTCTTGATTGGGGGCGGGGCTGTAGTGGGCGGAACCGACACCGGGTGGGCTAGGCCCGGGTTGCAGGTTTCAGCGTTCGTTTTCGGGAGCCGAGTCTCCTTACCATTCACACGTTCTTTCACTCATTCCAGGGTAAGGACTAAGGTGAGAAGAGTGACGCACGGTGCAGGTGCAAGGTCGGATCCTGCCTTTATTTAAAATCATATTTTCACCCTGCCCGGTGTGGGCCAATGGTTAGAGCGTCCGCCCGTGCGCTGAAAAGACGCGGTTTCTATTCCCGGTCATGGGCACGTACCTGGGTTGCAAGTTCAATTCTGGCCCCAGTCGGGCGCGGGCGGGAGGCAACCAATCAATGTGTCCATCTCCTAAGAAAATCCTCAGGTGAGGATTAACAAATAAAAATTTTTTAAAATGATATCATGATGTTTTGTTTCTCCTGGGTTTTTTGCACCTGTTTCACCTTTTAAAATATTGCATGAAAATGCTATGAATTTTGGCAGCTGAATTTTTTGGCATTCCTTAAATTTTGTGCCTGCCACAAGTGCCCCTAACACCTTACTCTAGTGCCTCCCAGCTCTGCTCACGCTGCTTGGGAGAGGATAAGGGGTGTGAACAAAATGGGGGATACGGTTAAAGGCGACCGGGGTGACCAAAGCAGGCCTTTCTGAGGTGGTGACTGTGACAGGGGCAGAAAGGCTGCTGAGGCCAACAGGGCCCAGCATGAGCAGGACTGTGAATTAGTTGGACAGTCTTACCCTCCAGGCCTCCAGTCTTTGCAGATGCCTTTCCCCC
This sequence comes from Murina feae, assembly GCA_004026665.1. Lineage (NCBI taxonomy): Eukaryota > Metazoa > Chordata > Mammalia > Chiroptera > Vespertilionidae > Murina > Murina feae. The sequence continues at coordinate 26,240 of PVJC01021556.1, forward strand.
AGCCTGCATGCCTTTTCCAGCTCAGAATGCTCACCCGCACCCGGCAGTCCCCACCCCACCCTCCCCATAGACTCTAATCTTTAGCTTCTTAGTTTACAGAGATAAGCCTGCGGCTCTGGGCTCCCCAGCCAGCCCTCCCCCAGGGCTCCATTCCTCCAGTCACCTACCAGGCTCAGGCGTGGACACTGCCCAGGGCTTCCAGGCTCCGGAGTGGACACTGCCCAGGGCTTCCAGGCTCCGGAGTGGACACTGCCCAGGGCTTCCAGGCTCCGGAGTGGACACTGCCCAGGGCTTCCAGGCTCCGGAGTGGACACTGCCCAGGGCTTCCAGGCTCCGGAGTGGACACTGCCCAGGGCTGCTTTCCAGCCGGCTTCCTCTGCCTCCGGCCCTGACGTCTGACCCGGGCTCGCCAGCACTTTCCCGGCTGTGTGCTGGAGGGCTACCCGGGGATGCCGCGGGTCCCCCTGCCTCTGCTGCCCTCCCTCTCGGTTCCCAGCATCAGCTGAGGTTCACCGGGGCCCAAAGGTCACAAGCGGGCAGGTCCTTTCTGATCTCCTTGGACTTACTTCTGCAGACACTGGAGGAAAAGGCCTGTCTACAGGAAGGCGACCAGACGACCTGCTTTTGGCGGGACAGTCCCGATCCTTAACAATTTGGCCCCTGTCCAGCGGCGTTTTTAAAAAAGTCCCGATTTTTGGAAAGAATGCACGACAAGCTAGGGAAGGGCGGGAGGACGGGAAGGGAAGATACGGTTTTTGGCATCCATGTGGCTATTTAGCCGGGATATGAGTTTTATATTATTTTTGTTAATTTTATAATGTTAAACTTTAATAATAACAAATGATTGTTGAGAACTGATTATCGAGAACTGCTTATCAAAGTTCACATTGCTGATCAGTTGTTAGAATTCGACCACCATTGTTTGGACTTAATGAACAATGGCATTTTTTGGGATTGGCAACGACGAAAACATTTTGTAACTGTCTCTCAGACGATACACATTGTACTGTGTGCTAGTAAGCTAGTTAAACAAGAGATGTCATTACAAATCAGCTAGTCAGATAATTTAGGTAAGTAATTTATTTATTTATTTCATAAATACATACATATTCTTGAATTTAGCAGACAGTACTCGTATTATTTATATTTTATAGTGGCGGCAAAAAGTCTAGCATCGGCCTTGAAAGTGACATGACTTACATTATGGCAAATTCAGAGGAAAAATAATACAAGTTAGTATTGTTATTATTTAGAAAGAAATATAGGATTAAAATTAAAATAATAACGCGCTGTCCTTACCAGGAACTAATGCTGCGACTGAATGCGTTTTTCTACAGTAAATAAAGTGTAGACATCAGAAAAATCACAATTAAGTGTTGAGACTTTGAAAGCCATTTTATGTGTGAAATATAATTTAACAAATTCTTGTGAAAAATTTCATGACCTTTTAAACAATGACAGCAATCTACTAAAAAATTCACTCAAATGAGAAATATGCCAAAGAATAAAATAATACTATACATAATTTTTTATTATATTTGTAAATTGTCCTTAAATTGAAATTTAAAATATATATATTACAATACTATTTTTGTGTTCTATGAAAATTTTTGTTGCTCCGTATAGATCAAATTTTTAATCAAGAACCACCAACCCCTCCCGGTCAGGGTAGGGGAGGACGGGGGAAGGTCAAGGGGGGAAAAAAAAGACATATGTACTACTCTTTGTAATATTTTAAGTAATCTAAACTAATAAAAGCGAAATATTAAAATTAACCATTTCTCCGAGACAGGGTAAGCCACGCCCACCAGCCAATCAGAGCGGCTGTATGCAAATTAGCCCGGCCAACATGGCGGCCGCCACTCACGGACCTGAGTAAACAGCCCTTTCCATTGC
>PVJC01021557.1:0-28124 GCA_004026665.1 Murina feae
GAGGAAGATGGGCAGTAGGCAAGCTTGGGAGGCAGGCCGCACCCAGCCCTGGCCACGCTCAAAAAAGAGAACAACATGCTGGGGAGGGCAAGAGTCTGAGAGATCAACATAGAGGGGGTGCCTGCTCCAAGCCTCCATGGTGTGCCTGGGGGCAGGCCCCCAGCAGGTAGACACACACAGGAGGACTGCTCCGAGCCTCTGATGCGGCTGGGGGCAGGTCCCCAGTGGCCACACAGACACACACACACACACAAGGCACCTGGCAGACTGGGGCCATCATAGGATATCCACTGAGGGGTCCCAGACTGTGAGAGGGCACAGGCCAGGCCGAGGGACTCCCTCCACCCTGAGTGCACAAATTTTTGTGCACCGGGCCCCTAGTAGAGAATAAAACAAAATGGCCCAGTTTCTCACCACCCAAACACATTAGTCATAATCCTATATAATAAAAAGGTAATATGCAAATTGACTCTAACTGGTCAGTGACACACACTGACCACCAGGGGGCAGACGCTCAATGCAGGAGCTGCCCCCTGGTGGTCAGTGCACTCCCATAGGGGGAGCTCTGCTCAGCCACAAGCCAGGCTGATGGCTGCCAGTACAGAGGCGATGGTGGGAGCCTCTCCCGCCTCCTGAGCAGTGCTAAAGATGACTGATTGCAGCGTAGGCCTGCTCACCGCTGGCAAGTGGACATCCCCTGAGGGCTCCTGGGCTGCCAGAGGTATGTCTGACTGCCAGTTTAGGCCCAACCCCCTGAGGAGTGGGCCTAAGCCAGCAGGTGGACATCCCCCAAGGAGTCTCAGACTGCGAGAGGGCACAGGCTGGGCTGAGGGAACTCCCCCTCCCCCTGCCCCCGAGTGCCCAAATTTTTGTGCACCGGGCCTCTAGTAGTAACAATAAATAAAGCAGCAGAGGTGTGGCTGGGAAATACTAAGCATGCAGACAGGAGCTCAGTGAACAGTCCTGGGCATCCAGGTGGCGAAGGCCTCCCGCCGTTGTGTCCTGTCGTCCTCTGAGCCCTAGAAGAGAGACACTGTCCTTACCCACCATGCCCTCTCCCTAAGTGATCCCCTCATCTGCGAGGTGTATCCTGTCCCATGGGGGCCCGGGAACTTGCGCAGAGACAAGCTCCTGTTTCCCGTGTCTGCTCGGGGCTCCTGGCCTCCTTCCGTGAGCTTCGTATTTACTGCCTTAACTCATCTTTTCCTCCCTGATTGGCATGTGCTCTTTGTAATCAGCCCTTGGTCGTTTATGTCACTTCTAAATTGAAAATCGCTTTCCTAGGAAGCAGGCCTTGAGCAGAGTGGTTCATTCATTTCTCTTGCTTTTCATAAGGCCCGGGTGCACGGGCCCTGGTAACCCTGGCGGGGCCGGTGAGGACCAGAGAGACTGTTCCTTGTCTCCTGGGCTGTCCCTGCCTCTCTGAGGCCTTCTGTGCTCTTCCCCCCGAGGAGGAAGGTGGAGAGCAAGACTGGCTTCCAGGTTGGGCCCAGATATCTGGACCCTGGCCATTTTCAAGTTACAGTTTCCATTATCTCAAGGCAAAAGAACTTCCCAGCCCTGGCCCGTTTGGCTCAGTGGATAGAGCGTCAGCCTGTGGACTGAAGAGTCCCAGGTTCAGTTCCAGGCAAGGGCGCATGCCCAGGTTGTGGGCTCGATCCCCAGTGGGGGGCGTGCCGGGAAATCTGGTCTGAAGGTCAGGGTGGTGCTAGGAGCAGGGGTGTGGAGCGAGGATTCGGGCCCATTGGTTGCGAAAACTTGGACCTGCTGAGCACGTGTCCGCTCAGCCTTGTGGACACAGGCCACGTGGCCTGAGGGAACCTAGAGACGTGGTGTCCACACTGCCCTGGGCGGAGCCTCAGCTATCACGTTCATTCTCTGCTGCCCCGCAGCCCCCTCTTCCTCGTGGTCCAGGGCGTTGGGGTGTGGAGCCATCAGCTGTTCTTGAGGGGGTCTCTCCTCCCAGACCCTCAGCCTGCCTGCTCGCCTGGGTGTACCTTTCCAAGTGGGAGCCTCTCGGAGAGCAGGGTCCTGCATGGCTGCCAGGACTCCAAGGGCCTTTCTTGTGAGTGACCATTCCCCTGGTGGAAGCTTCCCATAATCCTCTTTCTTTCGTCTTTTAACCTTGTAAGGTCTCCTGCCTGAAATCTGAGCATGCACCCTGAACACTTGGAAATCTCGGGGCTAACCCAGCCTTGCCCCGCCTCCAGGGGCCCTGGCCCAGCTCCGTGTGGCTGGCTCCTGACCTACTTGCCTGAGCAAGCCAGGGGAGGCCACCAGGCACTTGTAGCAGCGGATACAGCTGGCACATCTCGGTTACACTGGGTGAAGGTGGCACGGCTGGCCTTCCTTGTCCAGAGATAGCCTCGAGCCCTGGCCTGTGTGGCTCAGTTGGTTGGGCGTCCCATGCACCAAAAGGTTGCCAGTTCGATCCCTGGGCTCAGTCACATGCCTGGGCTCAGTCCCCGGCAGGAGACATGCAGGAAGCAACCTATTGATGTTTCCCTCTCACATCTTTCTTCTCTCTCTCTCTCTCTCTCTCCTTTCTCTTAATAAAAAAATCTTTAGAAGAAAAGAAAAAGGAGATACCTCACCCCCTGTGCCTGGCCTGAAGACTGCCTATGTCCTTGTTTGGAAACTTAAAGAACCGCAAGAGATCCCAGACTGTTCTGAGTGGGCACCCACATGGGCCAAACATAGAACAGGACCTCCCCTGTGGCCCCCCTTAGGGCAGTGGCTGCTCCCAGGCTGTCTGGGAAAGTGCCCAGAGAGGGGGACTGTGACCCGTAGGCCCCCAGGCAGGGCTGTCAGACACACACCTGGGCAGTCTGCCTGAGGATTCGACTTTAGCCGGAAGCTCTTAGCGGGGGGTTGGGCCTATGCTCCCTGGCACTGGCGCACTTGGTTGACCTCCTCAACCTTGGGCCCCCATCAGCGCAAGGGGGACAATGGTAGTGTTGTAGGTGGGCAGTGGGAAGGCGGGAACGGCAGCCGGTGTTAGACCGGTGGGGTCAGACCGAACCAGGGTTCAGCAAGCTCAGTACTCGGGTTCTGGCTAGGAAAGCATTCAAAGCAAGACCCCAACCGTAAAGAGAACATTTGTTTGGCAAATCACAGGGGTAGAAGTCATTCCTAGAAGAAATGGGCTTAGGAAGCGGGTTATGGAGGTAAAGGAAGGGCCCTTGGCTCTTGGGAATGTGGGCGCTAATGGTAAAATGCCTGGGGCAGTGAGGTGGGGAGGTGGAGGGGACAGGGTTACTCCTGGGAGGGAGAGTTCACGGGTCCTCCATCCTAAGGGTTTTAAGAGCTGAGACTTCAGGGGAGATCCCAGGAGAAGATCTTCATAGAATATTCAGTAGCTTTCCGGGTGCGTCCACTCAGTGGTCTGCGCTGATTGATTGGCCGCACCAGGGCAGGGGGTCATCATTCCAAGCAGCTGGTTCTGAGGTCAGCCATGGCTGGTTCCGTTGCTTCTCTGGTCCTGGAGCTGAAATACAGCTGAGGCCTAGATGTTATCTCTAGGGAGGAAAGGTCAGGGGGTCCAAACCTCATGACCAGGGTCTGCTAGGGGAGAAAAGGTCACCCTGGGGGCGAGGTCCCACCCTACAATTGATTGTCCCGTCCTAGGCACCTGGGGCTTTCCACCCTGATGACCTTCTGTACCTGGGCCATTATCCTTGCTCTGCTCATGTCTAACTGCCTACAAGAGCAGCACCCACAAAGAGAAGAGAAAGTGGGAGGGCCAGGAGGGCAGGTCTGCACTAACTTGGGGGAACTTGAGTCCCCCGCTGGCTTCAGGACTGCCTGGCCAGCCACAAAGCACTGAAGCCGGCCACCCTCCCCTTGACTCCCTCCTCCTTCTGTCTCCTCCTCCCCCACCCACCCCTGCCCTGTCTCAGATGCTGGAGACCCCACCCCTGCTGTTGGTAGCCTTCTTGTTGTGCCTGTCACTGCTGGGGCTGCTGTTCTTCCTGCGACGCAGTGGCTTCCTTTTTATCTGCTGGAACGAGTTCGTCCTGCAGCCCATCTACAGCCTGCTCATGGGTGACAGCAAGGAGCAGCGCATCCTGCGTTATGTGCTGCAGCATGCGGTGGCCGGGGACCCAGAGAGCGTGCTGAAGGCCATCGACACCTACTGCTCCCAGAAGGAGTGGGCCATGAACGTGGGCGACAAGAAAGGTAGGTGGCCTGGCCAGCAGGTAGTGAATCTAGGAAGGGGGACCCCAGGCCAGCCAGCACAGCCCATACAGGAGGGGCCTGCTATCACCCCATTTCTGCGTGTTGGGATGGGTACTCAACTGGAGCCCTGGAGGCCCGAGCCACCTGTCCAGCCAGGGGTCAAGGCTGTGCAGAGACCCTAACACCCGCATCACTGTCCCCGTGAGGAGGGAGGGACATTTGATAAACCACTCAGGAGGCCACTGTGTGGGGGTCCCGCCCGCCCTTGCCACAGACCAACAGCCAGTATTAGAGGGGACAGCAGTGGCTCCATGCAGGCCCCGTACTCACACGCCATCCCTCAGAGCCCGGCTGGTGCAGGGTGGGCAGTGGGTTCCTGGGTGTCCCTGCCAGGCATGAGGGTGCACAGAGCTCCTTGGACTCTGCCCAGCCCAGGCGCTGGCTGCCTTCCGATCTTTGACTCCAGCAAGGGGCACAGGAATGTGCTGTGTTGCACGCCCTGAGGACAAACGTGACAGCCACTGTCTGGCTCCAGGGTGCTAGGAAGGCCCTGAGCATGGCCCCTGGGTGGAGTATCGGGGGAGGGTTTGGGGGGTAGGTTTCCACAGAGGGCAGCTCGGGGTTGGGGCCAGTATGAGTCAGCCAGGGAACATGGAAAGAGAAGGGCCAGTGTGTGGAGAGGCAGAGGCCTGAGGTACTATGGGAGTTTGGGGTCTGTACAATGGGATGGGGCTTTGCGGGGAGGCTGTCGCTCAGTCAGAAGGAACAGACCAGGACTGGGAGTGGGTTTCCTCCTGCCTGCACTGACCCCTGTCCACCCCTGAAGGCCAGATCGTGGACGCAGTGGTGCGGGAGCAGCGCCCCTCCGTGTTGCTGGAGCTGGGGGCTTACTGCGGCTACTCGGCTGTCCGGATGGGCCGCCTGCTGGCACCCGGCGCCCGCCTGCTCACCATCGAGCTCAATCCAGACTACGCTGCCATCACCCAGCAGATGGTGGACTTCGCCGGCCTGCAGGAGAGGGTGTGACACTCCCCCAGGGACATGTGTGGATGCTGACGGCCGGGTGTGGGTGGGTGGGAGGGGAGGCCTGGGGCTGCCCCGCATGGTTCAAGGCCACATTTGTCCTGCTGCAGCCGGGCCTCAGAGCCTCCTGGGCCAGGTCTCACAGGCCTCCAGCAGCTCCGTGAGGGTGTCTTACTGCCCATTCCTCAGAGCAGGAGACCTCCACAGGGGGAGGGGCAGAACCGCAGAGAAACTGTCGGTGGACTTGCCTGGGAGTCCAGGTGGGGCGGGCTCTTTGACCCCTGTGGGCACAGGCACTGATGGAGCTCTTGCAGGTAACCGTGGTCGTTGGGGCATCCCAGGACATCATCCCCCAGCTGAAGAAGAAATATGACGTGGACACGCTGGACATGGTCTTCCTGGACCACTGGAAGGACCGGTACCTGCCGGACACGCACCTCCTGGAGGTAAGCTATGCTGCTGCCGGTCGGGATGCGCTGGCTGCCGGCATGGGCTGCCCGGTGGGCCTCAGCCTCTGATAGCCAAGTGCTCCAGCGAAGCCCTGCCAAGGGGGGCCCTGGGGGCCACAGGTGGCTCCTACTGGCTGCCGAGGTCAGGGAGCACAGAGGACTTGCAGGAGGCCGGGGGGCAGGATGGAGACCAGGAAAGGGTTCTGGCAGCCTGTGCTAGGGCAGCAGGGTGGGAGCTCATGCACCAGATGGTCTGGTCCAGAAGGGCACAGGGCAGAGGAGGCAGGAGGGAAGCAGCCTGGCAGCCGTGCTGGACGGTGCTGGTCAGGGAACTCAGCGTCTCCTGCCCTTCTTCCTGGGGCTCCTTGCTTTGCACCCCCGCCCCCCAATGCCTCCACTGCCAGATTGTCCCAGCCCTCAATGCCAGCTGCTCAGCCGGCACAGAGTGGGGCCGTGTCCGGAGGATGGAGCTGGGGGCCTGTACGAGTCGACATGTGGTGCTTAATATTGATGCTCACTACGTTGGCCCTCACGGGGGACCTGAGACACTCTGTCCCACCCCAGCCTCCCTGCCCGAGGGCCAGCCTGGCACTGTCCCATGTTATCTGTCCTGTGCCCACCCACCTCAGCTCCCCCACAGGGTGGACACTCTGCCCAGTGCAGGGTCTGGGAACACAGGAGCCACGGCTGAAGGCTGGGCAGCACCTGGCACCCAGTAGGTGTGAAGGAGCACGGAATGTTCCAGGTGCGGGCCGCCTTGGGGCAGAGGGGCAGCGCGGTGTGTGGAGGGCCTCACGTGCCACATGGGTGGGGGCACAGGAGCTCTGAGCACATGAGGGTGAGGTTAGTGTCCAGGAAAGATCCCTGTTGGACATGTGGGGAGTGGGGAGGGATGGCTGTGAGGAGGGGGTGCAGATGTCCCCAACCTCAGGGAGGCAGTGAGTGCTGGTGGTGGGAAGGGAGAGGACCCTGGACTGGAAGTTGGACGGGTCCTGTGTTGGCTAAGACCTGCGGACCACGAGGAGATGAGGAGGAGACGTGGGGGGAGCGGGGGAGAGTGCAGCTGAGGGGAGCATGCCTGAGCCCGGGGAGGTCCACCAGGCAGGCGGGCGTGAACCTGGAAATCAGGTATTAAGGGCAGAAACTCAGTGGCCAGCCCAGCGGGGCCTGGGTCACAGGGCGTGGGGAGGATCTCAGCAGCTTGGGTGTGGGGCCTGCATTTACATTCACGGAAGAGCAGCCAATACTGCCATTCAGTAACGAGGAGACTGCTCAGTGCTCCTTGCTCAAGGCTGGTTACTCTCTCGAAAGAGAGGCCCTGAATGGGACCCGCTGTACTTTTCCAGCGTGTCTGCCGCCCCACACCTGTGGCTGTCCAGGCCCCTGGCTCGAACAGGGCAGGACCAGCTGCCCCTCCCCTCCGCTGGGAATAAGGGGCCCGCAGGTGCCAGGTCAAAGTTGGAGGCCACTTAGAGGCGGTCTCAGTCACTGGGTACCTGGGTGTCTCCACGGGGCCTCTTGAGGTGTCCTCACAACGTGGCAGCTGGCTTCCCCCGAAGCCAAAGCCGGAGGTGAGAGAGAGAGCAAGAGACAGACACACAGACAGGAGGAGGGGCTGCAAAGCCACGCCCTGTGCTTCTGCCTTCTCTTTGTTAGAAGCCAGTCCCTGAGTCCAGCCCACACTCACCCCCGGAAGGTCTGTCACCTCAAACCTGGCCCCCTGTGCTCACACACCCTTGCCTCCCAGGCAGCTAGCACAACCAGCTTGCTCAGCCTCTGAGCTTCTGGCCAGAAGTCTGCAGGGGTCTGTGTCCTGTGGGAGGCTGGCGTCTGGGCAGAGGCAGTGCAGGCACCGTGTCTGCCCCCTCATGACCAGTCTCCTCGGGGATGGCTGGGTCCCCGTCCCGTCCCGTCCCCCCCCCCCCCCCCCCCCCCCCCTCCCGGCAGCCTCCACAGGTGGCCAAGTTCCCTCCCTCCCGCTCCTTCTCTCCCGGCCAGCGGCCAGCGGGGTGGTTTTCAGTGCCAGCGGTGCCCTGAGTCCTTCAGCGGGACCCTTCAAGGCTGGAGCCCTTGCTCCCAGCTCACTTTGTGCACTTCCTGCCTGCCTGAGCTCCCCTTCTGGGTCTGGCCAGGGGCACCTCCTCCCGGGGTGCTCTTTTTTCGGTCTTTTTAGGCAGTGTTGCTAAAAGTCCTGTTCCTTCTCTTTTTTTAAGAGGAAACGCTCTATGATTCGTAACAATACATTCTGTTCAAATTCTGTCTTCGTGGGTTGCCCCAGCCTCGTGAGCTCTGGCTGGAGGGCCCTCGGCTTCCCCCACAGCTCACGGGCTGGAGGGAATGGCAGCCACCAGGAGGGCTGGGGCCCCAGTGAGACTCTGTCCTGGGGCACAGCCCTGGAGGGGAGCAGAATTACGGTCCGATCTTCAGTCTCTTGGAGGTGCCCCACGTGTGTGGTCCTGTGAGCAGTTTCAGACACTCCTGGGGTCACTTGTTTTTCATGTTTGGATTGCTTTTTTAAAAACCTGTTATGATTATGTAAAAAAAGTTCTGTGCTTCCAAAGTCAAATCCAGGAGACAAGGCAGCTTGGTGTGATCCTGACCCTAGTCACCTGTCCCCCAAGGTAAACATTCCCCCTTAAGGCTTCCCATTCTATTGTTTGCTGTGATCTAAGCAGCCCCTCCCTCAGCCTAGAGGGCTGTGAGCATTGGAGGACCTAGGCTGTGTTCAGCTGCTGCTCTTTCCTTCGGCAGAGCCAGGTCTGGCACGCCAGCTGGCTGCCCAGGGCCCAGTGGCTGATGAAATGGGGCATGTCGCAATGCTGGGGCTTGGGGATGTCCAAAGCGAATCCCTGAGGGGCAGGCTTGTGGGTGGGGAGATGTGCCTCTCCCCTGCCCCCCTAGCACTGCAGGATCATCCTGGTCAGGCCAGATTGCACCTCCAGGGACCATCCCAAGAGCCACACAAGGGGCGCCAGGCATTTTTCCCACCTGGAGAAGCTGCATTTTCTTGGCACTAGATGATGAGGGACCCACTCTCTTCAGCGCTGGGAGCTGAATCCCAGCCCCATCATCACCTCCGGTCATCTTGCTAGCATTTAGGGAGCTCCTGTTGTGTGCTGCACACAGTTCTAGGGGCCAAGGATGAACGGAGGAAAAGATCCTCAGAGCTGATGAGCTAGAGGTGGGACCTGCACTCAGCACAGCCCTTTCTGCAGGGGACATGCTGGGGAGGAGGGCTGCAGAGAGACTCTTGTGACCCCAGGAGGTGAGGGGGCTAACCCAGGGGTCAGGCCAGCATATGGAGCCTCCACCTGGTCAGGGGCACCTGACCTGCTGGTTTAGAGCAAACTTGATGGGCACCCCTGACCTTCACCCTTTCCAACTGTCTTGCCCCCTGCAGGAGTGCGGCCTGTTACGCAAGGGGACGGTGTTGCTGGCTGACAACGTCATCTGCCCAGGAACGCCCGAGTTTCTGGCGTATGTGCGTGGGAGCAGCCACTTTGACTGCACGCACTTCTCCTCCTTCCTGGAGTACTCGCAGGCCGTGGATGGCCTGGAGAAGGCCGTCTACATGGGCCCGGCCGGCCCAGCGCGGCCTTGACCGCCTCCCCTGCTCTGGGGCACTCGCCAAGCCTGGTTAGGAAGGTCATGATGGGCATGCTGCTGCCAACTCTGCTTCTGCAGTTCTAGGGTCTGTCCTCCATGCCACACACTGGGGGCCTGTGAGGCCAAGGCCAGCCACCCCGGCCCCTCTGCACATGGCTCCAGGCTGTCACACACCGCCCCACCCCAGAGCAACCCGCTCACCATGCACAATCACTGCGATCAGTCTGGAAAGTTACCTGTGAAGACCAAGACAGGGGAGGCGGTGCCTGTGGCTCACTCACCCCACCAGCATTCCAGCAGGTTTCATACACAGACAGGCCCTTGACCCAGCAAAGGGGAAAGTTGGGAACATCTGGAAACTTGGGCTGTGCACCCAGTCTGTCCTCGAGCTTGGCGGTCCCCGGGCGGCAGCAGTGCCCAGTGCTGGCACTGCGACCAAACAACACATCACATCTCTGATTCCTCTGAGTTTTTTCTTCTTTTTTAATAAGGAAATGCAACTTCACTAAAACTGGCTGACTGTTAACAATTTTATATACTGATATCATGATTAAAAAATACTAAAATAGTAATTAAAGATCTAAATATTTAGATATAAGAGGTCAACGTTGTTTCTTCAACCACTGCGCTGCTCTTTCCTTCGCCTGGTGCCCTCCATGTTGGCACCAAACACAGCACTCCCCTTGATGCCAACGTTGCCCATGCGCCCAGGGGCTCCCAGCCCTAGCACTGCTCCTCCAGTGCCCAGGCCAGGGGCCTGGCACAGCCCCGCCTGGGTAGCTCAGGCTGGGCTCAGCCCCCGGCTGGAGGCTGTGTCACCTGGGAAACCGGAACAGGGCATCTGGCCACCCTTCACACCCATCTTTGGCCAAGCAGGTGTTGGGGAATGGAGGACTCAGCCCTGCAGCAGTGCCAGGCATGGCCTCCAGCACCTGGTCCCTTGGGGGCCCCCAGTGGCACTAAATGGAGGCACCTCCCCAGGTCCACTCAGCCTTGTGTATGGAAGAGACAACAGACTCAGACCAGGCTGCACAGCTGGTGAGTAATGAGGTAGAGTTGATTTGTAGCTGCTAAACCCACAGCTGCCTCCAGCCCCGGCCCTGTCCCTCCAATCCTAACCCCCAGACTGCTTGGACCACTGGTCAACTCGGGAACACCCTGTCCTGGATGAACCCCTCTGCCCAGGACACCACGCTGAAGCTCAGGGCCCAGCCAGCCACCCAGGAGCAAGCCCACTCCTCTTCGATGTAGCAAAGGGTTCGCAGCGAGTACGGGAGAATGTGTGTGGGAACCACCCAGAGGCCTGAGAGCTGAGACCTTCTGGACCCCTGGGGCACCCCTCCCCTCCACTCCCCACCTCACAAACAGGAGCAATCAGCTTGTGGCGAGAGATCAGAGCCATGAAAGAAGTTCCTTGGTTGCTTTTTTTAATTTTTAAATTTTCTTACAAAAATTTACGTGTTTACCAATAGTCTTATTTTGGTTTTGTTTTTAATGCTTCTTGTCAGTGTTTTTCTTCTGTTTTGAAGTCACAAACAGCAGGCACTGAACAGCAGTCCCCCACTGCTGCGGAGGGTCAGTCCGGGCGGTGTCAGTCCCCGGGCTCTGGCAGACGGTGCAGAGGCTGCGCCCAGGCCAGTGTCACTTAGGGAGGCTCCCACTGCACTGGGGTTCCACGCATCCAAGTGCAGGGTGGGGGCTGGAATAGCCTGACCCCACCTCTCTGTCTCCAATCTTCTCTGTGGGGTCAGCCCCCCTAGAGCAGCCCAGTGGCTGGCCTGCAGGGCCAGCTGCCCAACTCTTCTGGGGCAACTACACTCTCCTATTCTTCCGACCCCAAAGCAAAGCCAGGCCCCCCTCTCCTGCCGCCTCCCTGAACCCTGCTCTGCAGCCCCCCAGCCTTCTCTCGCCCTTGCACACAGCACCATGTCAGTAAACAGCTAACTCTGCCTAGGGAGTTAGGAAGGAGGGAGTGAGGGGTGGGAAGGGAGGCGTGTCCAGAAAATCCAGCCTTGGCTCCCGCGCAGAGGCACTGCCGACCCCTGCCACCAGGGGGCTCCAAGCTCCGAGGCTGGGTCTGTGCAGGCTGGCCCTGGAGTTCCCGTCTTCCCATGATCAGATTCCTACGAATGAAAAGCTGGGCCCAGGCCCTGAGGAGGAAGAGGGAAAGGCTGAGCAGGGTGGCAAGGGAGGGCTGCCTCCTCAGACGAGGCAGATGGAGGTGTATACAAGGGCAGCTGCTGTGGGACGACCCTGAGGGTCTCACCACCAGGGCTAAGTCCAACATGCTGTTCTTCAGAGGCCATGCACTTGGGGTGTTTCAAGGTGTAGGGGGGCCATCCCTGCTCTGGTCCCATCTCCTCGGGGCCCTGACTTGGCTCGTCCTTCCCTAAGATGGGCATTCAGGGAGCTGGGCTCGAGGTGGTGGAGCGGGGAGAGGTCCCACCAGGGGGTGCACAGGGAGAACAGAGCATGCGGCCAGCAGAGAGGAAAAAAGCCCCGGCCCAGAGAACGGGAAACGGTGGGACAAACAACCAGAGGAGAGAACGTACCAGGCATGCAAGCTAGACCCAGGAGTCAACGGGCTGAGGCTTAGCGTCCCCCACAGCGTCCACCAGCCTGACCGCGGGCCTGCTGGGCCCCAGAGGAGCCTTCCTGCTGGGGTCAGGCTGCAGCAGATGGGCGTGGGCAGGAGGGTGTTAGAGGCAGAACACAGTAGGTTAGTCAGCTGACTCTGGGCGCTGGTCTGGTCAGGGGGGCAGGGCCCATGCTGGTGTACAGGAGGGGGGTGCTGAAGGGTTGGGGAGCCAGGCTAATGTGGTTCACACAGGTACAGAGTGACGAGTGGATGCACAAGGCCTGTGCCCAAAGCCAGGGGATTGGCAAAGAGCAGGGGGCAGGTGCTGCCCTGGAAGTGGGAATACGATGGGCCCTTGTCCACGCACACCCATGCAGAGCAGGGGGTAGACACACTTGCTCAGACTCCGGGGTGCTGCGCACTGTGCCAGGCCGTGCCCTCTGTCATGTGCCCCCTCCCTCTCTGAGTGTGTGCTTTGAACCAGCGGCACCCACAGACTGAGTCTGATGTGAGGTCCCAAGGTGGAGGGGCCACTCCCTGGGCCCAATCTCCCAGCCCAGCTGCCCTACAGGTGAGCCCCACCCCAGGCGGATGCCAGGCCCCATCTCGCCTGAGCCCCTCTCCAGGCAACCACGACTCATGCTGCCTCTCTGGGCACCTGCCACAGCCACTCACTTTCAATGGTTCCTTCTCAGAGGTCTCCCCTGCGGGGGCGCTGCCTGGAGCCCTCCACTCTCTCTGGTCCATTGTGGAGTATCCATCTGTTAGGGCACAAGGGGGACCCTGAGAGGCAGGCCCCACGGAGCGGATCTCCCTCTGACGGGGACAGAGCGCATCAGGAGAGGGCACCAGCTTCCCTGCCCCAGCACCATCCTGGAGTCCTAGGACAGGTCTTCCCGTGGCTCCTCCTCCCGGCTCTCGCCACCCGCTGCCTCAGCCACTCAGGCCTTGCAGCGGCTCATTGCTTCCCCTTGGCAGCTCAGGGCCCCCAGCCTCCCTTCAGCTGACAGACCAGAGACTCCAGCTGGCACTGACTTCTTCCTGGCCCCCCATTACCCTCTGCGCCCCCCTAAACCAAATCTCTCTTTTTCAACCACTGCCTCCTGGACCTTCCCAACAACACACATGAGCATGCGTGTGCGCTCACATGTACACACACACACACACACAGCATAACCACCTGGCCCACGCCCCCTCCTCCCCACACAGGAAGCTCGCAGCACTGCCCCTGCGCTCACCTGGGCCAAGGGCCTCCATGGGGATCACATCCCGGCTGCTCGGCTTCTCACTATCTAAAAGGCACAAGCAAGGGGCTGGCTGGTTGCAAGCAGCAGTGGGGGATACACCCAGGGCAGGGCTGGTCTCGGAGACCCTGCGTTCCCTTCATCACTAACATCTTTGCACTCTTTTGCTGGGTCACTGCCCATTGCCAACCCCTTCCCACAACTTGGCACCAATGTGAGTACCACGGGTGGAGAGGATGCAGAAGGCTGCAAACAGGGAAAGGGGCCAGCCTGAGGCCATTTTCCTGTAAGAAGGCCCCCCTCCCCCCTCCACGCCTTGTCACTATCAATGCGCCGGGTGGAGAGGCTACTCCACCTCAGGGACGGATTCCCACACCCCAACCCGCCCGTCCTTACCAAGGCTCTTGTCCACCAGCGGCAGCGTGCTGTCATCAAAACCTCCGGGACTCAGCGCTCCCTTGGGCCCCTTGGCATTAGTAGCAGCTGACTGGAGGGGAGAGAGCAAAACAGACAGGGTTGGGGGTCAGGGGCACCCCGGCAGGGGACCCCGCCTGGCAATGTGAGGAAGGAAAGGCTGTGCCCCATCTGCACCTGGAAGCGTGCCTTGGTCCAGCCATCCCTCTGCAGGGCGCCACGCAGCTCCTTGTAGCTCCACACAGTCTGCAGCACGTGGGACGCAGCCTTCGCCTCTCGCACCGACTGGCTGTGGCCGGGCCCAGGACGGGGTCAGGGTCCGGTCCCACCCTCGGACCTCCCTCCCCGTCCCCACCTGCGTACCTGGAGGCACCAAGGGCCACCAGCGCTGGCACACCGCGGGCCTGCAGCAGCGAGCGCGCATTGTCCAGGCTGTCGGACACGATCTCGTGGATGGTGTTGAGCACGGCCACCACCGTGTCCTCCTCCAAGCGGGCCCCGGGTCGTGCTGGGGCCTGCGCATTGCGCACGTTCCGTACCAGCTCGGCCATTGCGTAGCTCCCTGAGGGGCGGGGGCGGGTGTCAGGACCCGCCTCTTCCCACCCCTGCGGGGAGAAGCGGGGTTCAGGAGAGAGGAGCCCACAGTTCCCAGTGCACAGGGGGCTAGGCTCAGACAGCTTGAAGAAGACTGGCGCTCCACCGCCTGGGACAGAGCGATGAGGCCCAGGCCAGGCCCCTGAAGCAGGACCCCCAGGGCCGTCCACCTGGTTCCCACCCAGGGTCAGCCCCACCTGTGTCCTCACCAATGAGGTCCTTGTTGCGTCGGTCCAGCGAAAGGTTACGCAAGGCAATGGCGACAGCACGCACCACCTTGTCGGTCTCGGACTGCAGCAGCTCCACCAGCACGGGCAGACCGCGCTCCTTGCGCACCGTGGCGCGGATGTAGGTGGCCCACTGTGGCAGCGGAGGAGGCGGAGCACGCTCAGCACACGGAGGAGCACCCCACACAGGATGGACTCTCCCACCTGAGCCCTGACCCCTCCTACAGCTGGACTGTGCTCCCAACAAAGCCTTACACCAGCAGCTCAACTGTACCTTCACTAGATGCCTCTATACCCCACCACCCAGGGCACAACTCCCTCTCCCCCAGACGCCTCCACACCCCACCACGCAGGGCACACTGCTTACAGCCCTAGCGCCCCAACCCCTGACCTTGGGGAGGCTCCTCCCCTCCCCCTGCCTGGCCAAAGGCAGGAGTAGACACCAACAAGAACACGGGGATTCCCTCTCTGTCCCCTCCCTGCCAGACATGGCCTCTCACCATCCAGTTGCCAGCACTGAGGTTCTGTAGGGCACCAGCCGCAGCCTCCAGGGTGTTGAAGTTCCGGCTCTCCGTGAGAAGTGAGAGGTAGAGACGTACCACCTCGGGCTGGTACAGCAACTCAAAGCCTGGGCACAGAGCACCAGCTGCCTACGGTCACCCAGACCCCCCCACATCACCGCCTCTCTCTCCTCCTCCCAAGGCAAGGCTGAGCTGGGACCCAGGGATAGGGGTGGGGCAGTCAGGAAGTGTTTAACAATGTATGGCTACCCCAGAGGAAAAGCAGTCCCACTTCACCGAGAGAGGCTCAGGGAGGCCTACCAGTGGAGAGAAGGTGGCAACCAGGGCCTCTCCCCTAGCAACAGGACTCAAATCCCCTAGCAACAAAAGCCACCCTCCCACTAGTTAACAGGAGCTGTGCAACCGGAGGGTGGGCTTAGCGACAAGACCCACCTCCCAGCAACAGGGCCCAGCTCCCCATGTAACCACGGCTATGTTCCCAGGGTCATGCGCTTAGCAACAGGGCCATCCCTCCAAGAGGTCCAGGCCTGGCAGCGCTCCGCCATGGTGTTGCAGAGATGAAGGGCTGAGCAGTTTCTAAGGTTACTGTACCCACACTGGGGCTTCTGCCTGTCCCTGGACATTACCTCCCTGTCCCCTGTCCTCTTGCCCCCCCATGTCATCACCCCCTCCCTAGTACTCGTGTCCTATGCTCCCTCCACCCCAAACATGTGGCCCCTGAGGTGTTGGCCTGGACTGATTCCTCAGCCTGTGGTGTCCTCCCCCCACCCCCACTCCACCTCCCCACCCTCCCAATCTCCTGCGGCTGGTCCCTTCCATTCTGCTTGGGAGCATCTGGGCTCGCAGGGTGGGCTGTAGCCTGGAATCTCTCTCACTCAGGCTGGATCCCATTGCACAGAACAATGCCAGCACCCAGCAGGGTTCCAACAGATGCGGGACTAGAAGCACAAACCACTCTGCCCCTTCATGAACCAGGGCGATCTGGCCCAGCCTCCATACTGAATCTGACTGTACCATCCTGGTACCCAAACCCCTCGGAGCGAACCTGAGGCTAGAGGCCCTGCCAGCCAGCCCCTGCCCTTCACCGAGGGCCTCACTCCAAAGCTGAGACCCAGCAAGAGCCTGGTCTCTCTCTCCCAATCCCGGTGCCCGGTGGCACTGACTCCGATTCTAACCCTCCGCTGGTGCCCAGGGACTAGGTGGTCCTCCGGGGAACGCCACACCCGTGGGCCTGTGTCCATAGTGGATCTGCAAGGCCCTTCAGGCCTCCTTAAGGGGCACAAAGCTTCACTACCTGGACAGTCTGAGCCTGGACTCCACTTCCACCCACTCACCTTTGGCGGCCTCCGTTCTCTTGGGCAGGTCCAACGTGTCAAAGTTTCGGTCCATCTCCCCATCCTTCCTCCCTGGAACAGAAGAACAGGGGGAGGTGAGGAGGACCTTGTGGGGGAAGGTGTGTGCCACGAGGGCTGGGCACAGCACTTTCTTGCCTAGAGCCCAGAAAGCACCCCCAAGTCCAGGACTAGGCACCAAGAGGCCAGAGGGGCAGTGTTAGCAGCAGGGCCTAGGGGTGCCCCAGCCAGGACTCATCTCCCACCAGGTGCTGGGAGCTGCAGTGCAGCCCTGCCCAGTGGCCTCCTTGTGGCTGCCAGGTGTGTGCACTGAGGGATTCAGCGGCTGGGTGGTGGGTAGGTGCACACAGGGAAGCCGAGGCCCAGCAGGAACAGGACACGCCTGGCTACGCAACAAGGCAGGGCTGGGCCCATGAGTCCTACCCAGGGGGAAACCCTGCTCACAGGCCAAACCCCTGCAGCAGCTCCACCTAACACCTGTCAGCCTCGGCCTGTACACCCCTGGATGCATCGCCACCTCCTGGCCTCCATCCCCACCTCAGATAAAGGAGCTTCTCCTTTGAAAGGCAGCTGAGCTGAGTTTCAGCGGTCGCCAACCTTTCGTACCTCACTTTCTCTCCTCTTGTGGGGGAGAGGTCACAGGAGGTGGGATGAGGCCTCCGCAGACCACCAGTTGGCGACCGCTGGTTTAGATGACCTGGGACTCTCACCATCCCTTCTGGGGCTTTTATGTGGTCCCTGAGTGAGCCACACACGCCCCATTCCATTGGAGAGTCACCCCCAGGCCTTGAGGACATCAGCTCTGCCCCAGTCCTAGCCCCTGCCTGGGGAGCAAAGTCTGAGGTTACAAAGGCACAGCCTCTTAGCCTCCAAATTAGTCCAGGGCTGACATTCCTGCTGTTGTCATGGAGATGGCTGCCCAGAGAAGGGACTGGGGGTGGGGCAGGACCCTGGAAAGCTCTGCAGTTACAAAGACCATTGCCTGAGCAATAGGGGAGGGGGCTGTGCCTCCTTGGTGCCCACTGCACCCGCCAGGCCTGGATGGCAGGACAAACAGGAACTCACCTTGATGGAACCAGTCCTCTGGGCGGCCGGAGGAAGCACAGGAGAAAGGAGATGAGCCTGAGTGGGCAGCACCCCCCACCCCGTGCCCTCCCAGGAAGCCTCAACTTCCCACTGCACACCCTGGGTTAAACAGGTGGCATGTGGAATCTCACCCCAATCACTGTTGGGAGCTGAGTGCCCACAAGTAGGACAGGGGTCAGCAAA
The DNA here is from genome assembly GCA_004026665.1 of Murina feae. Taxonomy (NCBI): domain Eukaryota; kingdom Metazoa; phylum Chordata; class Mammalia; order Chiroptera; family Vespertilionidae; genus Murina; species Murina feae. The sequence continues at coordinate 17,457 of PVJC01021557.1, forward strand.
GGCCCACACAAGTGGGACAGGTGAAGGCAGCTGCTGGGTGAGGCTAGAACCTGCTCCCTGAAGGTGGGGCGGGGTGCTGCCCCTAGGATTTCTCAGGGTCTTCAGTAGGTGCTCTGTCAATGCCAGAAAGTGGCATCATCTTCAGCGCTTTCCAAACTTGAGCCCGTAGAACCTTCCCTAGAGCTAAGGGACTAGACCCACCACATGGGTTCTCTCCCACCCGCCCCTGCGGTCGCCACAGCACAGAGGGGTGAAGGCTGGGCCTGTTGGATGGGTACCCCAGGCAGCCCACCCACCTTGGCTCCCTGCTTCCCCACTTGCCATGTCATGGGTAGAGAGATCCTCAGCCTGTGTGTGTGGTGGTGCGGGAGGGGGGTGCGGAGGGAAGAGGTTCTGAAGTGGTACCCCACCCAGTCCCATCCACACACCTTTGGTTTTCTTGCCACCAAAGCAGCCAGCATCATCCCGCCTCCGGTGCTGGGAGCCCACAGTACTGCCCGGGGGCCCAGGTTCGGCCTCCTGGTACCTGTCGGCCCCGGGCACCTCCTTGTGCACGTGGTATGACAGGTTCCGCATGATGCACACGCAGTTCTCCACCGACTGTGGGAGGAGAGAGCTGCTGGGGTACGGCTGAGGGTGGAGCCATGCAGGCCTGAGGCAGGGGCCTCCACGGACAAGAACCCTCAGGCAGGGGCCACGCGAGGAACAGGGGAGAGAGCACCTACTTCCTGTAAGACCTCATCTGGGCTTTGCGGCAGCCCACTGCACAGTATGGTCACTACGGGGTGGCCCGCTTTGCCCCAGACATGCGAGCCTGCCCCTTCTATGCTGCCCATATGCTTCAAGCCCCCGGGCCCTGTTTCTGGTCCATCTCCCTGACCCTTTGTGGGAGGCTGAGTCTGCCCCTGACTGGCACCTGCTGGGACCCCCGTCTCACCCCGCCCACCTTGTTGTCCGTGTCCTTCCTGCCCACGGCCGACTGAAGGGCATGCAGGAGCGCGTCCACCAGCCCTTCGCACTCCCGAAGTCGCCGCCGGGCCTCTGCGCCATCTGAGCTCACGTTCCTGGGTAGCCAAGAGCAAGCTCCGTGACCCTTGGCTCCCACCAGAACTCCCCGGGCCCCCACCTGGCCTTTGTTTCCAGCTACAGAATGGACACTAACATTGACCTATTGAGGTGATCGGCAGCTGGCTGACACCAGCCTGCAGCAGTGAAGGGGGCGAGGCTGGCCTTCCTTCGGGGGGAGGGAGCCCTAACCCGGCATCTCCATGGCAGGGGTGGGGGGAGAGGCTTTCCTGACTCCCAGTTGAATTGGAAAGGGACAGAGGTGGGTCCAGAAGCCTGAATCTGTGCACAGACCCTTCTGGCTTCCTCCTGCCCCAATGGCAGCTCTACTATTCCTAAGGTGGGGATCCTATAAGATGGGGCCATATCTTGATAAAGTCAGGATTGTGGGGACACTGGACTGCCTGTGGGGTCTCTGCAGGCCCTCCATTGTGGGGGAGAGGTTACAGGAGGTGGGATGAGGCCTCTGAGGCAGACTGAAGAGGGGGATCCTGGCTCCCCATTCCCTGATGTCATGATGATGGAAGAGTGAGTCGAAGCTGGGCAGGGTGGCAGACTCTGTCCAGAGGTGGCCCTTGGGAGCAAGTATAAGCCCATGAGGCCCCACTCTCAGGACTGGGACGGGAATTGTGACATGGCTGATCCCTGAGACTCGGGCAGCTAGCTGTCTCCCAGGTTATCTGGGACAGGAGGACGTGGCTCTCCCAGGATAGCTGTTTGCATGCAGGTTCTGGTGCCCGGCTCCTGCCTCCTTGACCAGGAACAGCCCAGGGCGGCTGCTCAGGGGGTGCCTGAGCCCGGCCCCACCCCCACCTCAAGCAGCCTGATGTGTTCTTGAAGACAGTCGTCCACTCGGCATCCCGTGGCTTGGAGTCCTCATTGGGCTCTCGCTCCCAGCCCGAATGGGGCACAATGACCTCGTGGGTCAGTGTCTGTAGGCCATGGTCAATGATGACCATCTTCAGGGGCTCGTAGGATGACAGGTTCCAGAGTGTGCCTGTGGGGCACCATTGACCAGCCAGTGCTGACCATGGCCACTGCCTCCCTGCCTCCCATGTGACTGCTCAGGACCTGCCGCACCATCCATCATGCCCCAGCTCAGGCCAGAAGGTAGCAAGTGACAAAAGCTGTTACGGGTTCTGGATGCTCCTCCTGGCTGGGGCATATGGCACCTACCACTGGCTCCCACGGAGGAGGGGTAAGGGCCCAAGGGGCTAGGGCAAGAGCAAGGAGCCTGGGGCTGGATACAGCAGGTGCCTTCTCCTCCCCTCCCCTTCCCAGCCACACGGGTGGGTAGCCCTACAACCAGGGCCACATGAAAGGTGGTCGTGTGACCTTGCCTGGCCATTGGAAGTGGGACCGGGGTGGGGGAGGGGCCCAGTGCCAGCCCCACCAGTGGCAGCAAAGTCAGAGGGAAAGATTGGGGACCTTTCATGGCATCTAAGCCTGACACCTGGCCCCAGCAGTTGGGACTCCCGACTAACTGGGGTGCTTTCCCGGGGCCAAGCCTCACTCTCGTCTCTTCCCAGGGGATGCGGGGCCGGCCAGGCGCCACTCACCTGTGACGAGCTCTCGGACCTCACTGTCCCGGGCGGACCGCAGCAGGCGCACCAGGGCGGGCACACCGCCGCAGTCCCGGATGGCGGCCTTGTTGTCAGTGTCTCGGCCATAGGAGAGGTTGCGCAGTGCCCCGCAGGCCCGGCGCCGCACCTCTGCCCTTGGGTGGTCCAGCAGAGCCACGAGCAGGGGCAGCCCCCGCAGCTGCCTCACGCGCCGCTTGACACCCTCGTTCTCAAAGCACAGGTGCTGCAGGTAGGCAGCTGCGTTGGCCTTCACGGGGTCCACGGGGTGTCGCAGCATGGCCAGTACCTCGGGCAGCTCAGGGTCCCGCCAACGCGGCTCTTTCCGGGCGCTGTCGACAGAGGGCGAGCGCCGTACCATCCGGTCCAGGCTGCCCAGGCTGCCCCGTTCTGGCTGGGCCAGGGGTGCTGCTGTGGCGGGGAATGGGGGCCTCTCCTCCATCAGCTCGCCACCATCATCTGCCACGTCCTCATAGGCCCTGTGCAAAGGAACAGGGCACACGAGCACGTTCTCAGTGGCTGCCCGCCCTGCCCCTGAGCTGCCCCAACAGACCTCCGGGGAAACGTGAACCCGCTGAGGGTGGGACTGGGCTTGGCGTGTTGGTACTTGGCCCCAAGCACCGCGTGGGTGTTGAGAGTCATACCCCAGCCCGGCAAGAATCGACTCAGAACCAATGGCAGAACTAACCCCAGCCAATGGTCATCGGGGCTGCATCCCTCCCAGATACGGCTCACTCACTGACATCACCAGGCAGTGCCCCCTGATTCTGAGCTAAATGCCTTTCTAGGAAATATCTGCCCATGCCTGGGAAGTTCCACCTTCCCATGAGGCCCGTCTCTGCCTGGTGCCAGGATGTGGGGGGGTGATCTTCTCGGTATATGGCCATCCTGGTGGGCCCATCTAAGGGGCATACAGACTACCAGTCCCTCAGGGCACAGATGTCCTTGTGAGTTTCTACCATCAAACCCACTTCCCAGGAGAGGGACTAAGGTTAGGAGGAACCAGGTGTCTTGCCCATGGTCATGCAATGTACTCCATCCCAGGTCGTGGTCATGTTCCCATTCTACAGATAGAGAAACTGAGGGCAGAGGGAACAGATCCAGAGATTACACTGAGAAGGTCTGGGGGGAGGAGGGGGTCTTGGGTTCCAGTTGCATCTGTGCATGAGGCCTGGGGAGAGGCTGAGGCTTCAAGCTTAGAGAAATACCCTCCGCCTCTTGGGTTCCTGTCTTCAAGGTCACCTGCCTAGGGCAGGGGCAGCAGGTATTGGGCACTATGACCAGCTTCTTTCATGCCCAGACCTGCAGGGAGGGCACCCAGTGCAACTTCCACCATCCCAAAGCCTGTCCTTGCTGCTGTCCTTGAGAAGAATGGAGGCCAATTCAAACTGACGTGTGCGTGACTAATTTAGCCCCGGCAGCTAGACTACCTGTGGCCACTCTGGTGGGCGAGTGGAAGGCAGACTCCCTGTTTGTGGTGGCAGGGCACAGGGTGCTCACCTAGTGCGAAGGCCCCGCCCACAATCAGGCCGCCTTCTCGTGGCCGTGCCATAGTCAGCCTCCAGCTCCGGGCCACCCCCGTCGTCAGCAGCCAGGCTGCGTGTGTCATCTTCCAAGCCATATGGCTCTGCCTGGAAGCGCTCGGGCTGGGAGCGACCGGGACCGGCCTGCGGCACAGGCTCTGGGCCCTCGGTGAAGGCTTCACGGCGGCCAGGCAGTGTGAAGCAGCCATCACCAGGGCCGGGGCCCAGGGGGCCGCCACGTGGGGGCCGCACACCCAGCCCCCGGGACAGGCTGCCGTAGCTGGGGATGTCACGGGGCTCGGGGCTGTCAGGAAAGCCACTCCCACTGCTGAGGTAGGTTCGAGAGAGCGTGGCCGCCGGGCCAACCCCACGCAGCAGGAAGTGCCGGTCCAGGGTGCCATCGCCGAAGTGTCCTAGCGGGGGGCCACCATCCAGGAGGGGGAGGCCGTCGGGGCCCATGGGCACCTGGCGCACTGTTCGTGTAGTCACCGTCTTGACCATCTTGGTGACCTGGTGAGTAAGTAGGTAGCCAATGGGCTGGGCAGCCTGGAAGGCCCAGACTCTGCCCACGGGGCCAGAGTGGCCTCTGGGAAGCTGGGACATGCGCCCACTCTACACACAGGACAACGGCGGCTACACGGCCCACTTGCCAACCACTCGGGCCCAGCCATACCTTGGTCTCCGTGCGCCGTGTGGTGCCATCTTCTGACATGACGATGGACACGTGGGAGGTGGGAGTGCCGGGGTCCTCCTCCACCGTCACGGTCTCCTCCAGCACCTCCGGCGCCTCCGGCATTGTGGCCAGTGAGACCTGGCTGCCCGGGCTCTGCTCCTGGGTGAGGGGTGTGGGAGTCGGTGGGAGGACCCAATGCTCACCCTGCCCTAGAGTGCAGGTAGGGGCTGGCCTGGATGCGAGGAACGACTTCCTCCCCACCCTCAGAACCCACTGACCGGAGGGCCTGTTTCAGCCCCAGCTGGTGAGGACAGCACGTGCCTGCCTCTGAACGCTGAGGGGCTGATCTTGCCCTGTTGCCCCATTCCAAGGGGAGCCCCAGAGGCTGGCCCCCATTCCAGGGCCTCCTGGGATTGAGCTGGCAGAAAAGGTTCCGTGTCTTAGCAGTGAGTCCTGACTGCAGCAGGCTCCTGGGGGCCCAAGGATGTCCTCCAGGTGTCCTTGGCCACCTCCCTGCCCCACCTCACAAATGCTGAGTACAGAGGCCTTAAGGCGGCCATTTCAGTAGTGTTCACCAATTCGCTGTGGCCACACCAAGGCTCCCCTGTCCCTAAGGCCAGCCAGACACCCTCGCAGACCAGAAATACCCAGCTCCCAGAATGCCCTGTGCAATCGGAGGACCAAAATATCCTCGCACTCCTTCCGGCCCAACACTCTTAGGGTGTTGAGTGGGCAAGGCCTAGTCCTACCAGCACTAAGACCCTGAGAGCCCAGAGAGTGCGTTCAGGCCAAGGGGGCCCCGTTTGTCCTTGACAAGAACACCAGTGTTCCCTCCCTGTTCACCACCCCAGGTCTCCCCAACCTGGGCCCTCAGCTCCCAAACACCTGCCTCATTCTCAGCCCCCCCCCCTCCCCCATCATCATCCCTGCAGGGGGCGCCCACGTGGGATTCCAGGCAAGATGGCTCTGGACAGAGGCTCCTCAAAGGGCCATATGCCTATGGCCAGCGGGGAAACTGAGGCTCAAAGAGGACAGGCCAGCCCACAGCAGAAATGGCTAGTGCCCTGCTGTGTTGTGTGGCACAGGGACCAAGATCTACCCCTGGGTCTCTGACCACATGAATTCCACAAACAGCATCAACGTCTCAGGATCAGCACCTGGCCTGGATGGGCAGGGGCTGAAATCCAAGCCACGGGGGGGTGGGTAATGGGGAGCACACTCCTGGACAGCCAGGGCCAGCAGAAGCACAGACTCTGCTCCGCAGCCCAGGCCCCATGCCTTACAGGATGGGTCCCCTGCCTGGGCCCCAGGCCCCTAAGGCCTGCAGCTCCCATCTGCGTCTGTCTGCCTGGCATCAGAGCCCTCCTCAGCTCCTGTCCCTGGGTCTCAGAGTTATGCAGGGAAAGGCAGTCACAGGTGCCTTCAGGGTCTGCTCCCGAGGACCTCAGGGTGTGACATTTTTCCAGGTCCTGTCCGAAAGGAATGCTTGAGCCCCCCAACTGCTTGTAGCATTGAGGTTCTGGGTCCCTATAAGTTTTTCAGGGGTCCAGGGAAGGGCCTAAACTACCATGACAGGACAGGTGCATCCCTCAGGCTCTGGTGACACAGGAAGGAAGAGGCACAGAATGTACCCCAACTAGGAGAAAAGATGTGATTTTATAAAAGGGAAACTGAGTCCTGACAAAGGGGAAAAGCTCCACCCAGAACTTCACAAACTGCTAACGGGGGGATTCCAGGCATCCTTAGAGAAGACAATTTTGCACAGAAGGCAATTTTGCAAAGCCTTTTAGCCACACCTCACCCCTTGTGGGCCACAGCCTTGACCGGACTTTCTCAGTCTTGGGGTGCAGGTGGAGTGCCTAATGGAAACCTGGCCAGGAAGGAGGAACACTGTCCCCTGGGAAAAAGAAGTAAACTGAGGCCCAGAGTAGGGACATGCGGATGGGCTGCCAGGCAGGGGGGCCTGAGCGCTTCTTGGAGGCACTGGGGAGCCAGGACAGTTCTGAAACAAGAGAAGGTTTAGGAACGGCCTGTCACTGCTGGGGCTTTGGGTGCCCCATCTGTATTTAGCAAGTACAGGAACAGATGTGTGGCAGGAACCGAATTCTCTCTGCCGGGTTCCGGAGGACCAGCAAGGCCTGGCTGGCCCTGGTGGTTGCAAGTATCAGGGCGGGGCAAGAAGCAAGACTGACATGAGATACCAAAACTGTTGCCCAGGACGCGACACTGCCAGTGGGATATGGTCCCTCAGTAAGTTTGCATACATTTGCATACATTGTCACTTTCATAGAAGAGCCCTACTTCCTGGCTGGGATTGGGGGAAGCACATTTCCGATCTCAACACTACTCTGTGGTTCAGCTTATTCTTTTCATTTGGACCTGTAGTGCGGTTCTGACACATGGAAGTCAGGAGGGCGAGGAGGTGCTGACAATCCTGCAGCACCACCCACCTACACCCAGTGCAGGCAGCCCTGTAGCGCGATCCTGAGGCACCAAGAGCCCCTGCTGGCAAATGACCTCAGGGAGCTAAAAACAGGCGATGACTTCACCCAGGCGGGCAGGCAAGCAGGAGCCTGAGTCAGCCGGAGATCATGGAAAGGCCTGGCCCCCATTACATATGCCTGGGCACACGCATGCAGACAGGGACCTAGTCACGCATGTGCATGTACCTGATCCCTCTGAAAGGGACCAGGCCCGGCCCATGGGCCTGAGTAAATCAGTGTGTGTGCTCCAACAGCACTCGGTGGGCAGTGCCAACCATCCGCAGAGGTGTGCACACATCCCCATCACCTTCTGTCTTCCACCATGGGCCAGACTCCCTCAACCAGCATCCAGGCATCCACTATAGGAGTCTCAGAGCTGGAAGCAGATGGGGAAACTGAGGCCTAGGGTAGGGCGAAGCCCAAGGTCTACCCATGGCTTGGGACTGTGCAGCATCTTTGGGCTGGGACACAGTTGGTGCTCAACAAAGGCAGCTGACCAGTGCGGCCTGGATCCTTGTCTAGTCTTGAGGCCCTGCTCTAGGGCCCCATGTACCACCCATGTCCACCTACCTAGGCCAGCCCACCCTCAGCAGCCGCTGGCCCTGCAGCCCGTTCCCCCCCTTACCCCGCTATACCCCACACATGGGCACCTGCATGGACACACCACCCCAGCCCTCCTCCATGTCCCAAGTCCTATCCAGTCCTGTCAACTGTGTCTTGGCACTCTTTGTCCAGACCTGGCCTCATCCTTGCAGCTCTCACTGGAACCACTGCCCAGCCTCCCATCACCCACCTCCAGGGCCCAAATCCTCCCTGTGATACACCTACCCATGGTCCACCTGGTCCATGGCCCATGGGCTCTGGCCCAGAGAGGGGCTGCTGCCCAAACCTGGAGTTTCTCATGAGCTCTCTTGAACTTATGGGCAAGGGAGTTGGCCCAGGTCTCCAAGTGGGGGCTGGAGTTCCCCAGAAAGGTAATGCTCACAAGAGGATGCCTAGAGGCACATAGCTGAGCACAGCATGAGGGCCCTGGGCCCCTTCACACAGAAACAGGAAGGACCCGTGCTGTCAAGGCTGTGGGACAGGCGGAGACAGTGTCAGTCCACCTTTGTGGCCAGATGCGGGACAATGCAGAGGGGTCACCACCTGGGCAAAAGTCCACAATAGCCTCTGGGGTGCACTGGGAATGGCTGGGGGAGGGGACAGAGGAAACAAGCCTAGATGTAATGGGGGGAGGGGGGAGGCTGGACTGGGGTCCCAGAGGCATGGATCTACCTGCACCACCTGCACTTGTCAGATGAGCGCCTGTGGTCTGTTTCATGAATAATGAACCAAGGGGCAGGTGTCCCACTCTGTCCACACCCGTTAGCAAACACAGGGAATGGTGGGATCCCACACCTGGCTCCCACACCCGCCCAGGGCCAGACCCCCAGAGGGCATAAGATGGATGCCGCTGAATGGACAGAGGAGTGGAGGAGTGACAGCTCCCCTCCCACCAGCAGGGCCATCCCACTTGGACTCAAGGAGGAGCCAGGCTGGCTTCTCTCATCAGGGAGCAAACCCTCAGCCACCATGGACACTCTCTCCCTTGGTGCCCATGGCCTCTGCCCACGCTGGCCGACTGGAGGTCAGTCCTCCACAGCAGCAATCCTCCTGCCAGGGCACAGCCTCACGCTGAGGGGCAGAGAGGCCAAGAGGTAGTGGGTGCCCAGCAGGCTGGGGGAGCAGGATTGTGGGGCACAGAAAGCAGAGCTGGCTGTCACTCATCCAACTTCCCCAAACCCAGCCCACATCCATTGGCCACACTGTGGCCCAAATTCCCCAGCTCCTCCAATGACCACCTCATCTCCGGGATAGTCAGTGGCCAGACCCTGGGGACCACATCAGGGATGCAGAGGAGGCCCAGACTGGCGGGCTGTCCCAGGAGGCAGCACAAGGGGTGCCCTGCGGCGGTTCCTCCACCCGGCCTGCTTCTGGGCCTTTACTGGACCCCGCCCACTCTGGGCAAGACTGCAGGCTGCACACAGGCCTCCCCGGCCCCCGTGCTGCAAGGCAGGCAGCCCCGGTTTTCCTCGGAGACCCCACCCGCCTCTGCACGTGGGCAGGGCCGTCCCCACCCCTCCCCTCACGTGCGCTGCCGCTGCAGACAGAGCTTCCCCGAAATCTCCCCCCGGAATCTCCTTCGCAGGTCCCCGGAGTCTGCACCCGCGCCGGGGCTACGGAGGGGAAGGGAGGGGAGGTCTGGCTGGGCTTCCCTCTCCGGGCTCCGCACCCCTCTTGCACAGAGGGCTGCTCCCCCAGGCCTTCGCCCTCCGCCCCTGTCCTCGGCACCTGTCCTGGGCGCGCTGGCCCGGGGTGCACCCCCCGAGTCCCGGCCCCGCTCCCCGCCCAAGCTCGCCCCGCCCAGCCCCCGGAGACCCCGCGGCCCCGCGCCAGGCAGAGCCTCCGGAGGCGCGCCCACTCCGCCGCCCCGCCCGGGCCAGATGCGCCGGCCCGGAGCACAGACAATAGCCGCCTCCGGCCGCCGGCTCCAGAAACAAAAGCGGGTGCTCCCGGGAAGGCCGGCGCCCCGCCCTCCGCCGCTGGTCCCGGGACCAAGTTCCCTCCAACCTGTCTGAGTTCAGCCGGCATTGGGCCGGCTCGGGGGCGCGGACCGGAGATGGGGCAGCAGCGGCTGGTCCGGGCTCGGCTCCGAAGCCTCGGCCGCTTGTGCTCGGGCTCCGCAGACTCGCTCCCCGCGGGGGCGGACCTGGCGGCGGTCACGGCGAGCAGCCAATCGGGCGGGGCCGCGCCCAGGCGGGGCGGGGCGGGGACCTGTGGGCGGGGCCGGGAGGGGCGGGGCCGGTGGGCGGGGCTCTGCAGGGGGATTGGAGGGGGCGGTCTCCCCCGCAGCGGGTCTGGGATCCTCATCCGACCCGTACCCCACTTCCCCGCGAAGGTGATATTTTTCCTGCCCAGGGATGAGCCCAGTCCCTCTCCCCGGGCTGAGGTCTGTCCCCAGTAAAGAAGCTCACACGTTCCCGCTCCACCCCCCCCCAAAGAGTTGAGGAAACAATTCTGGCATCGCAGGAACCAGTGTGGCTATGGACAGAGGGCAAGGCCACTCTCACCCGCACGACTGCTCATCCTGGCTGCGACTCGGTTTCCTCTTGCTGTGAAATGGGGGCTGATAAGACAGTAGTTACTGCCATAACAGTGCTGCAGAGGGCTCTCAGATCCCGCTCCAGGCCAACTGCCCATCCCCAAAAGGCCTGCCCCCAAGTCAATGTCCCCACAGAGCTCAACAGAGACCTGGCAAAGGGACCTGCATGGACTCACTCTGTCTTGTGTTTTCTCCCTCAAGG
>PVJC01021558.1:0-28121 GCA_004026665.1 Murina feae
GTTTGGATCCCAGCTCCACACTATATGAGCACATGAATTTAAACTATCAAAATCTCAGTGTACTCATCTGTAAAATGGGCTTAATAACAGTTCATGAACTTGTTTTGAGGTAGAATGCATGCATAGCACATAGCAGGGTACCTTGTCCATAGTAACAGCTAAATAAAAATTAGCTGTTCTTAGCTATTCTTGCTAATCCAGATGAATCATAAATAAATGGGCCATATTGTTTGTAACATTTATTTTAAGCAAAGTTGATTCAAAACATTGACCAATGGAAAACAGAATGACAGTCCCTCGGCATAATAGGTAGAGAGACACTAGAAGGAGGTGAATTTCTGCAGTTAGAAACATGATTGAGGTTGCTCATGTGGTAAGATGCTGTCAGGAGCCCTGAAAGAGCTCTCTGCCACACCCCCACACATCATATTTCCTGATGCATGAAACCCCATTGGTATATGACAAAGCTTTCCATTCCTGTGTTCAGGGTTTTGAGGAAGAGTAAGGCAGTTATTTTGATCTCCAATGAATATAAAAGAAAGGGAGAACGAGGAGGCAAACCCCAGAGGACGAATCCCAGCTCCTTGTCAGGTCTACGAACAAGGAATGATTTCCTTGTTTTGAACAATAAATGAATTATCTCTTTGAGGCTGAGATAATAACAAAGATACATGCGTGGACATTAAGGTTCGGACGCAGAGGCTCTCCTTCTCACTTTGTGTCTGATTCTCAATGACACCTATCATTCATATAGGGGCCCATGCTCAGAGATTCTGAGTCAGGATAAAACCACTTTGGAGGCTTGATAGCAATTTTTATAGAATAAACATACTTCTGCCCTATGATCCAGATAATCCACTCCTGGATATACACTCAACTGAAATGAGTGCCTATGTCCACTAGGAGATATGCACAAGAATGTTCATAGCAGCTTCATTCATAGTAACACAAACATTGGAAACAACCTAAATGTATGTGTAAACTAGAACTGGAAAATAAAATGTAGTAGATTCCTGCCATGGAATACAACACAGCAATGAAAGAGAGCAACCCTTTGACACATACAACAGCGTGGATGATTCTCATAATGTTGAAAAGTTCAAAAATAGTCAGGACTCATGTATACTGATAGAAGACAGAAGAACGGTAACCCTTGGAAGAAGGTCCTGAATGGGAGATTCTGGGAATGTTCTAAATCTCGACCTGGGTAATGGTAACAGACATGGAAACTTTTGGAAAAATTCATTATGTTGTACACATGAGAATTTTGTTCTCTGCTTGTATTTATTTGTTTGTTTGTTTCAAAACTCAATTCCAAATAATCTTTAGAAGTCCCCCATGTGGTTCTTATATGTGGCCAGAATTTAGAGTACTGTTGTCCTCTATCAGGCTACCATGTCTGCCAGAGTATTGTTGTCCTATTCACACCCAGCTGTGTCCTTAGATAACACATCTCGCCATGTCATTCCTTGCTCTTATAAAACCACCCATGCTATTTCTAAGAGGCCAAAGGAGAAAGCGCTAAGTGCATCATTTAAAATTCCCAGCAAGGCTATGACCTTCATCAATTCAGCTTTTCTATACTCTGCAATTGCTAATGGGAGTTGAGAATTCTCTTGTCAGTCTTTAAACTCTGCAGATAAGGCTCATATGTCTAGGAAGAAATCTGTGGTCTGGTCACTCATCTGAGGGTGTCAAATTATCTCAAGTAATCTCAATCTGAAAAGTGAAGAGAATGAAAGAAGGGCAAAAGTGTCACAGTGCAAAAGACACTAATCAGATAGATGGTTCTAATTCAGATTTGCCTCCAAGCTGATCTTAAGCAAATTACTGAAATTTCAAGAGCCTCAGTTTGCTAATCTATAAAATGGAAAAATGAGCTGTCGTCCTAGTAGGTCACTATTATAAGTATCAAATAAGAATTTTTGTGTGTGTGCTAGTAAATGTGCCTGTCAAGTCAAAGGAGGAAAACAAAAGCAGCAAATGTGCTGATAGATGGTTTTTCCGCTAAATATGTTCCAGCAAAAGACTTCATGATAACAAGCTACTCAGTATACTATAACACATACATCACAATTTATCTACCTCCTGTAGGATGTCAAAACAATTGGCCTATAGTATTTCTAAAATATACTCAGCCATATCTACATTTATTATGTGCATATGTATTTGCATAATGACTGGATTTACTCATCATGCATCTTTCCAGATTTTTAGGTTTCCATTACTCTTGGTGTTTTTAAGCACAAGTCTTGTTATGAAATCTATGAGTCTCTAAGCATAATTAGCATTTTCTTCAGCACACAAAAAGTTCAACTCCTAGCCTGGAGATGAGAGATTAGTAACCACTGATAACAAACTTGGACTCTCTCCTCCATTGGTCAGAAAAAAGATGGTTCCAGATTTGGTGCCCAACTCTGTCATGGCAGCAACCCTAACCTCAGTAAGTTGGCAGAATATTTGATGCAGAAGCTTTGCTGTCACCATCATTTTATATATTGGGAAAAGGTTTTGTCTACGCCAATCCAAGGGGAGTAGAAACTGAGAAGTGGCCCCAGTAGATACCAATGACTGGCCTGGTTGATTGGCTGTTCCAGAGCCATTTCCAACCCTATTATCCCTTGCTGTCTCACTCTACAGAGAGCGGAAAGTTAAATGTTTTCCCATATTCCTTAGCAGTTTTGGGTTGCTATATGTCCAGATCTGGCCTATAAGATATAACTGAATTTTTTAGCATTTTTTTTTGTACAAAGCATATATCTATCACACTGAACTAGTGTACCTGAACTAGTATAACGTATGTCAAATATATTTCAATTTCTAAAATTCTCTCTCTCACACACACATGAAAAGACATGCTACAGATTGGGAGGAAATATTTCTAAAACACATACCTGATAGAGGATTTGTTCCCAGAGTATTAAAAAAACCTCAATAGTAAGAAAGCAAACGATCCAAATAAAAATGGGCAAATAATTTGAACAGATACTTCACCAAAGAAGATACATGACTGGCAAATAAGCATATGAAAAGATTATCAACATTGTTAATCATTTGAACATGCGAATTAAGCCACAATGAGATACTACTACACACCTATCGACTATTAACCGCTCAGGACTAAAAGACAAAAACTGATAGCACCAAGCACTGCAAGAATGCAAAGCAACTAGAACTCTCATACTCTGCTGAAGGGGATGTAAAGTGGCATGAAAAACAGTTTGAAAGTTTCTCATAAAGTTAAACATATACAGTACTTAACACATAATTCAGCAACCCCACTTCTGGGAATTTTCCCAAGAGCAATACAAGCTTATGTTCATACAAAAATCTTACATGAATGTTTATAGTTTCCTTATTCATAATCACTAAAAACTGGAAACAATCCAAATGTCTTTCATGGAGAATATATAAATAAGCTAGTATGCTCATACAATGAAATCTACTTAGCAGTAATATGGCACAAACTACTAACACATGCAACAACATAGATGAATATCAAATGCATTGTGTTAGCTGAAAGAAGACAGACCCAAAAGGCTACATCCTGTATGATTCCATTGACATGACATTCTGGAAAAGGCAAAACTATAGGCACAGAAAATAGATCAGTATTTACCACAGGCTGAGCTTGGGGGGTGGGGGCGGAGTATAATTACAAAAGGGCACCAGGATACTTTCTGGGTTAATGGGAATGTCCTATACCTTGTGTGTCATGGCGTTACTTAACTATTAGATGTAACACCTCGTGGTGGTTACATGCATTTGTCAGATTTCATAGACCTATATACCAAAAACAATGTTTTTCTCTGTATAATTTATTCCTCGGTAAAAAAAAACAAAAAACACAAAAAAAAACAAAAAAACAATTAAAGGCAGGGAGGCAGGAAGACAGGACATTCAAACCACATCACATCTCTGAATGTCCGAGTTAACTATGTCTTGTCAAATGCTGCCCGCAACACTTGACAAGGCACCATTTAAATTTTCTACAGCTCACTGTGTGTCCATGGTCATAGTCCTGGAAACAGCCATGGAACATCATGTGGATAAAGTAGCCTGCACATTTGGAACAGGGTTTTACAAGAAAAGATGAGAAAAGCAGCTATTCTACGCTGATAAAAGGTATGAGAAGTAAATCATGTTAAGAGGCTTAAAGGCCTGAGCTCTGGAAATTTTAATTTAAGAGAAGCAGGTGGGCCAATTACTTCCTTTGAATAAAAGACAGAAAATCTTCACCAGCTTTGTTCAAACCAATGAGTCATTTTGAGTGAATCTGTTCAGAACAATTCCTCAAGGCAGCAGGCATCTACCATTACTGCGGTGGGGAAGAGGTGCCTGCCTACTCTGAATAAGAGCTTTCTCCTCTGTCCTCTTTTAAACCTGAATTCAGGTATGTCTTCATCCTAATGTCCTCTCCCCTCTCCCAATCACACCCTTATCTCCTTCATCCTTTATAGCCATTCTGCACTAATCACTCCAAGACTGCCAATTGTGACCCACAGGCCAAATCCAGCCTGCTTCATGTTTTTGTACAACCTGGGAGTGAAGAAATTTTTTCTTACATTTTTAATGGAAAAAATTCCAGAAAAGAACAATATTTCATGAAACATAAAAATGAGCTTAAATTTGAATTCTAGTGGGCATCAATAAAGTTTTATTGGAACACTGCCATGCTCATTTGTTTCTGTATTATCTATGACTACTTTAGCCCTATAACTGCAGAGTTGAGAAGCTGCAAAAAAGACCATATGACTTGCAAAGCCTAAAATATTTACTATCTGGCCCTTTATAGAAAAAGCTTGTCAACCCATACTTTAGGAGTTTTCATTTTCTTGCCTGTACGTTGAAGTCTAGACTATAAGTTCTTTAAAAGACAAGGCCCAGCAGTATCCTTTACACACTAGATCATATCTCTCTGACATCATAACAAATGTGCTCTTGCATAATACTTTTTGCTGCTGCTAAGCAAAATATACATGTATCATTGCAGTAGGAATGTAGCATTGGAGTAGAAATAATCTGAGGAAAACAGTGCATTCCTAGTTTCTAAAACTGTCTACTTTGGATAGCTTCAGACCATATCAGATTATAACTCTACACATCCACAGGCGATACACTCAAGGGACAGATTCAGTGAACACCAAAGCCCCACTGAACCAAGTCCTGCTCCACAGGAGTATCTCCTGCACAGCAGCTCTTCTATTGCAGTTGCAGCTGGTCTTTACTTCCTATAGGCCTGGAGGTCAATTCCTCCCAGAGATGCTAACACTAAGCAAGGCTCAACTACAACAAGACTGTGCACACAACCCACAAAGTGGTTCACCTAGAGTACCCAGCTCAAGTGACTGGGAAAGCTGAGTCACTGGATCCTACAGGATACCTACCATACAAGGCCATTTTACCAATTCCAGGAGACATAGCAGCTCTACCTAATACATAGAAGCAAACACAAGGATGAAGCTAAAATGCAGAGACAAAGAAACATGTTGTAAATGAAAGAACAGAAGAAATCTCCAGAAAAATACCTAAATGAAATGGAAGACAGCAAGCAAACAATGGTTATAAGGTTGCTCAAGGATCTTAATAAGTGCTTCAAGGGACTAAGTGACACTTTCAAGGATCTTAGTGAGAAGTTCAAATAATTGAAAAAGGCCTAGTCAGAAATGAAGGAAACACTAACTGAAATGAGGAATAATTTTCAGGGATTCAACAGTAGAGTAGAGGATTCCAAGAATCAAATCAATGATTTGGAATATGAGGAAGCAAAAAACACCCAATAAGAAGAGCAATAGAAAAAAAGAATTAAAAAATATGAAGATAGTGTAAGAAGCTTTTGGGACAACTTCAAGTGTACCAACATTCCCATTATTGGAGTCCAGATGGAGAAGAGAGAGAGCAAGATATTGAAAACCTATTTGAAGAAACAGTAGAGAGAACTTCCCCTACCTGGTGAAAGAAATAGACTTACAAGTCCAAGAAATGCAGAGAGTCCCAAACAAGAGGAACCTTAAGAAGCCCACACCAAGATACATCATAGTTAAAATGCCAAGGGTTAAAGACAAAGAGAGAATCTTAAAAGTAACAAGAGAAAAGCAGTTAGTCACCTACAAGGGAGCACCCATACCACTGTCAGCTGATTTCTCAACAGAAACTTTGCAGGCCAGAAGGGAGTGGCAAGAAATATTGATGAATAGCAAGGACCTTCAACCAAGATTACTCTACCTAGTAAGGCTATCATTCAGAATTGAAGGTCAGATAAAAAGCTTCACAGACAAGAAAAAGCTAAAGAAGTTTGTTGCCACCAAACCAGTATTGATGAAATGTTAAAGGATATTCTTTAATAAAGGGGGGGGGAGAAAAAGAAGGAGGAGAAGGAGAATAAGAAAATGTCAATAAATACATATCTATCAATAATTGTATCTAAAAACAAAATAAATGAACAAGGAATCTAATGAACAAAATAAAGTGATGAATAAAATAGAACCAGAAGCACACAAACATGGAACAGATAGGTTAATCTCAGAGGAAAGGGGGGTGGGTGGGAAGAGATTAACCAAAGATCTTATATGCACATATACATTACTTATGCAGACAATAGAGTGATGAAGGCCTGGGACAGGGCAGGACCTGTGTAGAGGGCAGCAATGGGAGAGGGGGAAGGGGGAAATCTGTAATACTTTTAACAATAAAGATTTTAAAATACCTGTATACTTTGTATTCTACTCTTATAGAAAATTTGTAGAGTCCAAAACAATAACTATTCACTAAGTATCACAATATCTAGTCACTCAAAGAATATTTACCTATCAACTCTACAAGTTATATTGTCTTTGCAATATAAGTGTAACAATCATATCCAGAATTGTAATGGCAAGTTATACTGATTTTTGGCATATGTCTACTCACCTTTTCATATTCTAGCATTGTTCATATTTTCTTTTGACATTAATCAAATTGTGAGGCCGAATGACATAGCAAAAGAGTGCTGGACCCACAATAAGATGTAGAGTCCAAAAATTTGCATTTAAATAGTGGCTATACCACTTACACTAAATGAATTTCCTAACATCATGTAGACTTGATGTCCTTATCTCTAACATGGGAATGAAAATCACACCTCACAGGACCTCTATGAAGTAGTAATAACTATGTGAAAGCATCATGCTTGTGTTTTGATGATGATAATATATTTTACTCTATCTTGTGTTCCCCTTACCTTGTACTCTCTCAACCTCACTAAAATTACTTCTCTGCTATTGGGAAAGCCAAACCCACTCTGCTAAGTAATAGGTTTTCTCAACCAGTGTGGGCAGAAAGTCATTTAAAAAATCAGTTGTTTAAACTTTTTGATTAACTGTTCCTATAAACTGACTTGGCTAATAGTTTGGCCCTTAAGTGAACAAAGACTAAACAGTTTAATATTGCCTTTTCTTTCTGTGATTAGGAAAACAGTTTCATTTTCAATTAGCAGGATCAACTATATTACACTAATAGGAGATGATGATCAATTAATTATGAGCTACACTGATGTAAGGAGAAAATATTCACTTCCCTTTTGCAGCCTTATTATCCTTCTAAAACGTTGAGAGTGCATCATCAAATACAGAAATGAGGATCAGACCTCTTGAGTTCTGAAATAACAATTTCAAATGTGATTAACCATTTTCATGGAAAACATACCTATTACTAGTCATTAAAGGACAAAAACAATTGGATATAGATGCCACTATGAATAATGTCATTGCTATGCACTTGAGAGCCAAATTTGATTGATGTTGAGAAATGAATGCTATAACACTTTTATATTCAGAAAATTCACCCCTGTACTTGAAGGACTCTTCAAAGGCTTTCTTTGATTACAAATTATTTCTGAGATCTATTGCTGGAGAACCAATACAATGAATCCCAGTTTGCTTAAAGCATAGATTAGAAGGTATAGAAGAAGTAGAAACTATTTAAGCCTACACTTCCTTTTGAAAACTTTTGAAGTGCTATGTAAGCTCAGAATGGTAGATAGGGCAGAAAAAATGGGAAGCTAGTCAAAATCAGTTAATTAAATGATTAATTTCTTTTTTAAAAATTTTATTGTTGAAAAGATGACAAATGTCCCCTTTTTACCCTTTGACCCCCTCCACCCTGCTCCAGGCCTTCCCTGCACTATGGTTTGTCCATGTGCTATGCGTATAAGTTATTTGGTTGATCTCTTCCCTTCCCCCTGCTTCCTTCTGAAAATGCTCCATCTGTTGCATGCTTCCATGTCTCTGGATCTATTTTGTTTGTCAGGTTATTTTGTTTATTAAATTCCATGAGTGAGATCATGTGATACTTGTCTTTCCCTGAGTGGCTTATGTTGCTTAGCATGATACTCTCCAGGTCCCTCAATGCCATCTCAAAGGGTAAGAGTTCCTTCTTTTTTACAGCAGCGTAGTATTCCATTGTGTAAATGTACCAGTTTTTATCCACTCATCTGCTGATGGGCACTTTGGCTATTTCCAGATCTTAGCTATGGTAAATAATGCTGCTATGAACATAGGGATGCATATGTCCTTTCTGAATAGTGTTCTGGGATTCTTAGAATATATTCCTAGCAGTGGTATCACTGGGTCAAATGGCAGTTCCATTTTTAATTTTTGGAGGAAACCCCACACTGTTTTTCACAGTGGCTGCAACAGTCCGCATTCCCACCAGCAGTGTACTAAGGTTCCTTTTTCTCCACATCCTGTCCAGCACTTGTTGTTTATTGATTTATTGATGGTAGCCATTAAGGCAGGTGTGAGGTGGTACTTCGTTGTCATTTTAATTTGTATCTCTCTGATGAAATACTCAGGTGAAGGTTTAATTTCATAAGGAGAAACTATTTTTCTGCAACAAGAGGAAATAAAAGGAGAGGATGGAAGAAATAGAGCAGAATTCTGAGACAGACAAGGCATTTGAAGTGGAGAAAAGGAAAAATGGCAGCTCTCAAATTGAAATTAAAATGAAATGTCTTAGGGTCCATAAGGAATATAAATGACTAGGCAAGAAATTGAATAATACATCTAAACTATATGACTCAAGTATTTCTTAATTTTGAAAGAAGTTGAAAGATTGGCAAAATGACACTTGTTGATGCTGAGTGATGAAAATTTATTATACCGTTTTCACTAATTATGTGCACGCTTGAAATTTTAATAACGAAATGTTTAAAATCTTTTTTAAAAAAACCCTCTGAATAATATACTTATTATCTTTTCTTAAAGGAAATAAATAACATTGCATTTTTATTTGTGGATTGTCAATAAAAATGTTTCCCTTAGGCCAATGGCTCTCAGTGGAGAAAGGGTTATCTATTTGTCTCATACATATTACTGTCTGAAATAAAAGTTTAATCCATTTAAATTTCTCATAAAATCCTCTGCCTAACACCTTTTAAAATGCTTGTCACATACCTTCATCAAGTTTTAAAATAATATTGCTTATTTACCTTAAAAGCACATTATTGCTCTTTATTGAAGTAAAAGAATAACTTTTTATTTTTTGTTATGACTTGACAAGTTGGTTGCAGGTTGAATTCTATTCTGTCCTCTCTATTTAAGTATCCAAGTGAAGAATATCATATGGTTTACAATCTAGCTGGACTTCTTCCTGACACTGATAAAGCATTCAGCTGGCAAAATAAACAGCTCAAAACCTCAGAAACATATTAGAATGATATGATATCCTGTATGCTTCATAACCCTGATCATCAACTCATTTGTTTTCTTGGGAATTGAAAGAAAGATATTAAGAAAAAAACAGTCTTGCCCTGTACAAAATGTCACAGTCAGCTAGTAATAAAGATTAAAGACTGAAGAAATATCCATGAAGCAGCCACTTGGTTTCCTGAAGCATGTCAATGATACTCAGAATTCATCAAGTTCATGGTTCCACATCTTGAATTGTGAAAAGTGACTAGGCAATATGCATGATTGTGACCTTCAGTCAATATCTTTTTTTCTGCACTATATTAGGAATAATGAATTGTCATAAACAGCATGTGGCTCAAACCAATATTCTGAGAAAATAGCTGATGGGTTTTAGAAATTAGATGGCAAGACCTTCACAGATGATTTTTAGAGATACTGCAAGTATCTTAAAAATAGAATAGCCTAGTTTTCCAGCTTTAGTTCTTACCAAACTACCCATATGATAACCAGGCTCCTGCTCAGGTAAGCAGAAGAATAAAGAGCTTAAGTAATATAGTGGATGAAAACCCTGAATAGGATAGAGGGAGAAGAGAAGACCAGGGAGATTAATGAAAAGGAAGACTTTTTCAAAAGCATGAACTCAAGGTATGAGTGGTGGAAGACACTATGAACCCTTTGCTGAGGGGTAGAATTATTTCTTTCATATCAGGACAGCAATGCAAGGACAGAAAACAGGATTTTTTTTCAGTCAGATATATTTTATTGGGCAAAATAATGCCTAGCTAACTTCACTTTCAATGACCTTTTATAGTAATTTGAATAATGCAAAATAAAAATTACTGATATCAAATTACAGCACCCTCTGACACCAGTCCTCCCTTGACTGGCACTAATCATCAGTTACTGTCCATAAAGGACATTTTATTTAATGGAGAAAGAAAGCATACGCCACCTTATCTTAGCATCTTATTAAATAGTAGTTCTGGGATTCATTTGCATGGGCAACAGACTATGCCTGTAGCCTTGAACTTGATTTTGATGTTTAAAAGATTATAAAAAGGTATAATACATGATAAATTAAGGAAAAGAGAGAGATTGAGGCTGGAGTGGGACTGATGGTGATATTTTTTCTCTAAATCTCCTTGCTTCCTTAATGGCTATAAATTGTCAGTCAAATATACATAGGCACTCTTAATGGCCATCCTTTCCTTTTTTTTTACTTTGGTGAGTCCCCAAAAGAGTTGGTGTTGACAGCCTTAGTAGAGATACCACTCATGGTTCCCTTATCAAATCATCCCGGGAGAAAGCCCTGTCCAGGTATAGGCACAGCTGTGGCACATAGCCCCTGTACTCTCTGGTCCTGTGTGACACAGACACCTTGGACCCACTGATGGGGACTGGGGACAAACATGGCTCAGCTCTGACAGACACTAACACTTGTGTTAAAAGAATGAGTTAACTCAGCAACATCGATTCAACTCAGCATTGAACATGCATTGAATGCATATACTGAACACATGTATTCAACAGCTTTGAACAAAATAAATTGAACTCAGCAGTGAACATGAAGCAAATGTCGAAAGGGAAATATAACTTTTGTGTCCAAGTCTCACCTATTGTGGTAGGCTGAATAATGCCCTTCCCCAAAGATGTCTAAGACCTAATACCAAGAACCTATGAATATGTTACCTTACGTAGCAAAAGACACTTTGTAGATGTTATTAAAGACCTTGCCCTGGCTGGTGTGTTTCAATTGGATGAGCATAGTTCCATGTACCAAAAAAGGTCACCAGTTGCATTTCTGCTCAGGGCACATACCCAGGTTGTGGGTTCAGTCCCTGGTAGGCAACAAATTGATGTTTCTCTCTCACATCGATGTTTCTCCCTCTCTATCCCTTCTTCTCTCTCTCAAATAAATAAAAACATGTATTTTGTAAAAAAATAAATAAATAAAGAATGCTTTGTCCTTGTTAAATAAAAAATTAAGGATCTTGAGATGAGGTGATTATTCTGAATTATTTGGTATGTCCAAGGTATTCACAAGAGTTCTTGTAAAAGGGACATGAGGGAGGGAGGGAGGGAGGGAGGGAGGGAGGGAGAGAGGGAGGGAGGGAGAGAGAAGAGATGATAACAGAAGCATAGGAACAGAAAGAGAGATTAGAAGATGCTAGATTGCTGATTTTGAAGATGGAGGAAGAAGAGATGAGCCAAGGAATGCAGCCAGTCTCTAGAAGCTGGAAAAGGCAAAAAAAAACAAAAAAACAAACAGATTTTCAACTAGAGCATCTAAAAAGAATGCAATCCTGAAAACTCATTTTAGACTTCTGACTTTCATAACTCTAAGAATAAATTTGTATTGTTTTAAGTCACTAGCTTGTGGTAATTTGTTAGAGCAGAAATTGGAAACTAACATGCCAACAACCTTTACATACAAAATGAGATCAATATTCTCCTAGTCCCTAAATTACAACTTAGGTTCTATCTCAATTGTCAGTAGTCCAATCTTTATTTGACTCCTCTCCACAAATCAAAGGGAAGGATTACTCCTAGGAGTTTTCCTTGATCAGTTCCTACTTTCTCAGTTCCCTCCTGGATTGAAGCACCCCTTCCCTGCACTCTTGCGGCCAATGATGACCCTGCTGCTAGTCACTGTACACTTCCATGGTTCACTGCCCTTGTATTCCTGCATCACACCCTTGTATCATTTTGTCGGAAGCAAGACCCTGATAGCCTGTCTTAATTTCCAAAGTGAAATGCAAAGCAGCAGCTTATAGTAGTAAGAAAATAATAATAACATGAAAGCATTGAAATCTATAAACCTCTTCTTAGGGAAGAATACCAAGAAGTGGTATTCATTTAAAAAAAAAGTGATATTCATACTGCAGATGGTCCTGAGAGAAAAATAATAAAGAAGGGTAAACTAGAAAAGATCAAAATTCATTTAAAAATGTGCATATCACCCCACAGAACAAGTCTTTGTTTCAGTTACATATATATATATATATATTCAAGCATTTGCATGTTCAGAGTCATGATGTATTCTTAATATGTATTTCAAAAATACATATTCTTAATAAGTATTTCTTAATACATATTTCAAAAAGATTGAAAAAAAACCCTCACCAATTTAAACACTTTTCACTACACAAATAACTTCTCCATTTTCATCCAGAACAGCTTGATTTCTTGATGTCACTGGAGGTTTAGAAATTTCCATTTACTGTTGTAGTTCTTAGCTTCATGCTTACAAAATAGAAAGATCTATTTGGGTGTTTGTTTTTCCCCAAACAGCCAAACTCTAAACTCCATTTCACACCCCAAAGGTGAATTGAACTCTAGTTCTCTACAAGGCCTGCTTTAAGCTTTGAAATTATAACATTATGGGTTGAAGTGGGTAGAATTATTCCCTCTAAAGAGATATGCTCAAGTCCTAACTCCCAGGACCTGTGAAAGTGACTTTACTTGGCAATAAGGTCTTTATAGACATAATCAAGTTAAAAGGAGGTCATACTTGATTAGACTCCACCCTGATCCAGTGGCTGGTGGGAAATTTGGACACAGACACACACAGGGAAAATGCCGTGTGATGACAAAGGCAGATATTGGAGTGATGTGTCTATAAGCCAAGGAACACCTAGGACTACTGACAACTACCAGAAACTAGGAAATAGAAGAGGAAGATTCTTTCTTAAGGCCTTGAAAGAAAGCATGGGCAGCTTGATTTTGGACATCCGGAATTGTGAAAGAATAATTTTCTGTTGCTTTAAGCGACTCAGTTTCTGGTAATTTGTTAGAGCAGCCCTAGGAAACTAATAATGGGTTTTCCTACTTCTACCCTCAACACTGAATTTTCAAAGATCTTAGAAAATATTTATATGGACCCTCCTTAAATATTCATAAAACATATCTGAAAAAATAACCAAAAAACTGACAATATTGGTTGCCTTTGGGAAAGGGAACTTGGGACCCAGCAGGATGAGGGAGGGAGACTTTTATTATAATACCCTTTTGAATCTTAAACCATGTGCTGTATTATCTATTTTAAAAACAAAATAAAATTTAAAAAATTTTATGGCTCAATCTTAACCTACCTAACAATCTTCCCCCTTTTCCCAGAGATTGCAGCTGATGGAAGCTGATTCAATTTTTTGAAGCAAAAGGGTAAAGTCCTAGGAACATGGATCTTCCTCCTTCACAGAGAACCTGTAGTTCATATCCATTTCCCTTTTGCACCAAAAACATGGGAAGGCTAACTGTCCAGAAATATCTTTAGTCATCTGCCTCTCTCTTTCAAGCTATTTGCCTAAGGATAAAAAGGTACAAGGCTGGTAGCTGAAATAATGTTCTTACCCATGAGATTCATTGGTTACTGACTTAAGTGAAGAGCCATTGTCACAGTTAATCAAAGAACTTATATGCATATATGCATAACCCATGGATACAGAAAATAGTGCAGTGAAAGCCTGGGGAGGGGACAGGAGCTGGGAGAAGGGGGTCAAAGGGGAAAAAGAAGGAGGGAACATCTATAATACTTTCAATAACAAAGATCAAACAAAATAAAATAAAAATATATACTTATTTTATTTCTCTTTTTGAATTTATTGGGATGAACTTGGTTAATAAAATTATGTGTTTCACGTGTACAGTTCTATAATACATCATCTGCAAACAGTATTGTGTGTCCACTACCCTAACTCAAGTCTCCTTCCATCATCATTTGCCTAAAAGACATATTTTATGAGCAGATAATTCACATAGATGATTTAAGAACAAACTCATCAGACAGTTGAGACCAAATTCAACACAGTATGCATAGTTAACTATATAGTTTGAAGTGTTGAACAAAATGGGCCCAAGAATCTTTCAACATTAAAACCTCCAGTGGAAAGGGATGCCATGTAACTCAGTCCCTTCAGTGAAACACTCCCTCAAGGGAACTATTATACACAGTATTTGTGACTAATGCATATTTCATGAATTGAACCAAAGTAAAAGCATAAAATGAAGAGCTGGAAGAGACTTTGGAATCTTCAGACATGCTTCCCCTACAATGCTCTAAAAATTGGCACCAGGCTATCGGGGTTGGAAAACTAACTAACTTTAGCCATGCTTTTTCTGTGCCTCAGTTTCCTTATCTGAAAAACAGAGCAATTATAATATCTGCCTCTTAAGGTTGTTGAGGAGTTTAATGTGTGTATGAAAGATAGATATGGATAAGTCAGAGCTCAGCTCAGGCCAGAGGGAGAAAGGAAGAAATAAACAAGTTGTTGCTGAGACAAAGCTATGGCCCAGAGAGAAGCATCATTTCTTCCCATTAAACCAGGGTGCTTCCCATTGAAACAAAATCTAAAAATCAGTGGAAATAGACAAGTGCTCAAAGGAGAAAAAAGTAAAGGTGCTTGGGTAGAAATGAAAACTGAATGAAGGGCAGAAGAAATACCCATTATTTGTCAAGAAATCCTGCCACTGTGACTCTTACTCATGCAGAATTTGAGGGATGAGATTTGGTTTTTCTCATCAGCTTTAGCTAAAATCATAAAAAATTGTGGCTGCCTTGTAAGCATGCAGTATCTTGACCTTGACTCAGCATAGTTATGAAACCATTGGGTACAAGTTAAAGGAGATGCTCAATTTTAGAGCCTTCGAGGAGAAATTTTTCTGATAATCTCAAAATCAAATCCCTTCTGCACTTCTAATATAATTCTACTCATGAATTATGCACTGAGCACCTATCTACTCTAATAAAAGAGTAATATGGAAATTAACCATCTCTCTGAGATGCCTAAGCCACACCCACCAGCCAAGCCATGCCCACCAGCCAATCAGAGCGACTCTATGAAAATTAACCCAGTCAAGATGGAGGCCGACAGCCATGGAGCAAGCAGTGGTGGATGCAGCGTGGGCGGCAGCAGGCAGCGACGCGGGCGGGGGGTGGGGGCAGGATGGGTAGCGGGTGGCAGCAGGTGCAGCCTGTCGGGGTGCAGTGTGAACCTGTGCGACCTGGACAAGGTTCCTGAAACCCTGGAGTTCTTTGAGCTGCTGGGGCCAGACTACAGGGCCGGCTCCAAGGAGGGCATCTTGCTCCCTGTGGAATCTCTGGATGGGTTCCCCGTCCACAGCCCTGCAGCAGCCCCGAGCTGGAGCCCAGGCTCTTTGGGTCGCCAGCAGCGATGGGGGAAAGCCTACTGTACCCCAAGCCCTGGAGTGCCCCGGGCTGTCCCGTGACCAAGAAGCCGTCCCTGGCAGCCCCCCGCGGCAGCTTGATCTTGACCAAGCCCTGTACCTCCTGTACCCCGCTGTGGTGAACTCCCTCATCAGGGATGATGGACTAGGCCCCTTGGCCTCTTTCGGTCCCTTCTTCTCAGACTGCATCCTGCCGCTGCCACCACCACTGCCCCGCCAGGTGTCCTAAGATCTGTGCGCAGGCTACGGGCACACTGCTTACTCCAGCCTCTGGAAACCCGACAGGGTTTGGGAAGGGGACCCTCAAGAGGAGGGAGCTCCCTGGAACTGACGCGAAGTACCCTCCCTCCCGTGAGAGACTGCTGTGGACACTCCAGGTCTCTCCCCAGATGAAAGGACGATGGGAAAATGCACATGGAGATGAAACCCATGGGGTGAGGGTTCCCACTGTGGGGCTTGGCCAGCCTGCAAACAACCATCGGCCCCTCACCCAGGCTGGCCAGGCACGCCAGCAGGTGGATATCCCCCAAGGGGTCCCAGACTGCGAGAGGGCACAGGCCGGGTGAGGGACCCCCCCCTAGTATTATATAATACTTAATGTACAGTGTTTCTCTGCATGTGTACCTATGATATATGAGAGAATTTGACCTTTTAACAAGCCTACAAGTGATTCTGATGTGTCCCCAAAATTTAGGACAAATATTTGAAAAGTTACAAAGAAAAAAATACAGGTGAAGAACTGACATTAAAATACAAGAGCATTCTTTTAAAAAATGGGTCAGAGAATGTCGTTCTTATTTTAAAAATAAAGTAAAATACAAGATCGTGTAGATTGAGTCACACTATTAGTGGACCAACAGAAAGGGCAGAGCAGTTGAAAAAAGAGTGAAGGTAATTGTTCAGCCTCCTCAAAGGGAGGTTAACCCAAGCTTTGAAAATGAGTAGGACTTAAACAGACACAGAAAACATTCCACACATCCACACAGTGATGGATATGAGTATTGGATTCAGCAAATGTTCATGAATTACTTAAAAAATGACAAACATCACATCAACTACAACATAGTTGCCATTTTTATTTGGCTGAGTCTGTATCTGAGGGTGATGTTTTTGGTTACAAGTGACAAAACAAATCCAATTTAAACTTACTCAAATCATAAAAAAACACAACTAAGAGGTCCTACATTGTTTCTTTTTTTCCTTTCTTTTTAAAAATGTTTTTATTGGTTTTTTGAGAGAGGGAAAGGCGGAGGGAGAGATAGAAACATCCATGACCATGAGATGAAAGAGAAACATCATCAATTGGCTGGCTGCCTCCTGCATGGCCCCTACTGGGGATCAAGCTCACAACCTGGGCATGTGGCCTGACTGGGAATCGAACCGATAAGGTGACCTCTTGGTTCCTGGGTTGATGCTCAACTGCTGAGCCACACCAGCTGGACCCACATTATTTCTTCATTCAGGTGAATCTTGACCCTGCAGCACATGCAGTGCCACTAACGACCAGGTTTCTCGCTAGTTTCTTCTCAGCCTTCCATTGTGTTGGCAACATCCTCAGGATTTTCACATTAATCCCTTGTCTTGCCCCATATTACAGCAAAAGAGAAGCTCAAGTCCAAACCTTACATCTTCACACCAATTTGCTTGGATGAGAGATGGTTTATTTCTATAGATTCTGCCTATATTTCAGCCCCATTTTGAATCATATTCTCACTTGTTCTTTGCACTCCAGATTCACTGGCTTATTTCAAGTTCACCAAATATGCTATTCTTACGTCTATCACAGCACATGGGTTTCCATACTGCGTTCTTCCTCCTCTTTGTTTGGTTAATGCTCAAACTTTAGTTCCTAGCTTAAACTTTATAAACTAAACTTCCTTGTCACCTCTGCCTAACAGAGAAGGTGAGCGCCCCTGTTATATGCTCTCACTATATAATGTAATTCTCATTTGTGGCACTATATTAATACTAGAGGCCCAGTGCATGAAATTTGTGCACTGGGGGGGGGCGGGTTGTCCCTTGCCCAGCCTGCACCCTCTTCAATCTGGGTCCCCTCAGGGGATGTCCAACTGCCAGTTTAGGGTCGATCCAAGACTGCTAGCTCCTAACTGCTCACCTGCCTGATTGCCCCTAACTGCTTCTGCCTGCCAGCCTGATCACTCCCTAACCGCTCCTCTGCCATTCTGATTAACACCTAACTGCTCCCCTGCCAGCTTGATCTCACCCCCAACTGCCCTCCTCTGCTGGCCAATTTGGTTCTGATTGGTCAGTTCCTAGGCCAGTCAGCAACAAAAGCTCTGCCTCCTAGGCAGCCATTGGCTTCTCACAGTTGACCCAGATTTGGTTCTGATTGGTCAGTTTCTATGCCAGTCAGTGTCTCTGGGCCTATCAACGGGGCCTGATCAGAAAGGTGGGGTGATCAGCAGCCCCAGTGGAGGCCTGGAGAGAAATGGAGGTGTGGCTACTGGAGAGAAAGAGAGAGGCAAGTGCTGATCAATAGCTGCCACAGAGGCTACAGATCAGACCCTGCTTCTCTCTTCAGGCCTCTCTCCAGGCCTGATTCGCAGTCCCCTCAGCAGTTAGTGCTGGGTCGCCATG
This sequence comes from Murina feae, assembly GCA_004026665.1. Lineage (NCBI taxonomy): Eukaryota > Metazoa > Chordata > Mammalia > Chiroptera > Vespertilionidae > Murina > Murina feae. The sequence goes on from PVJC01021558.1 coordinate 18,450, forward strand.
GCAACCCAGCGCTGACTGCAGGACTGACTTCCGGTTGGTCGAGCCTCTGGTCTTGATAGATCCAGGGATTTTACATATTAGAATAACCATTTGATTAATGTTTGTCTCTTTCATGAGAACAGAAACCATGTCTGGTTTTGTTTACCATTGTATCCTCAGCATCAAGCAAGTGTCTGGACAGTGGTCACTCAATAAATATCTATTGATTGAATAGGTGGATGGCTGGCTGGCTGGCTGGATGAACTTGGCTTCTAAACCTAGCCATGTAACTAATTGGCTACTCAGCTTTTTTGAGATTCAGTTCTCTCAACTGTGAAATGAAAAGGTTAGACAAGTTGACCTTTAAGAACTCTTCTGAATTTAAAGTGTTGAATTCATAAGTGTTACTGGCAACATGATTTCTTTAACTGAAGGTACTGTGGAGTAAAACTAAAAAGTGATGTTTTTAGTTACTCTACTATCATTTTGCAAATGTTATTTTTAATCTAATTCTGACTTTGTGTGGTCTCATGCAATAGTTAGCAATCTGGATAAACCAGTATCCTACAACTGTTACTAAGCAGCTGGAATTGCCAAATAGCTAATACAAGTTAGAAAAATATATGCTGACAGTCTAGGCAGATGTTAAATAAAATGATATTGAGAATATTTTGCACATGTTCCTTTCCCCACCCCATGCCATCTCTGAAATTTGCAATATTCAAAGTAAATGGTTTATTTCATTTGATGCACTGCTAAAAATAAAATTTCTGCCTTTGAGTGATGTTCAGTGTCAAGCTTTATTATCATATGGAAATAGTTATATTCTGAATTCATAAAATAGCCTTGCTATATGCAAATTCATAGTAATTTGATTAGACCCCAATATATTTTCATTCAGGGTCAAATTCATAGCCATCTACTTGTGCATTTAAAAAGAAAATACAATTCATCTTTTCACTTGACATACTTATGAAGGCAAAATAAAATTTCCTATCTGCTCTCCCATTTAACATTTAGATCTGAACTATAATCTACCTATAAATAAGAAATAAGAATTTTGATCAGGCAACTTTGCAATCTGTTCCAAGTAGTCTGGGAACACTCGATTGCATAACAAACTTGCAAGTCAATTAAGTATTGTTAAGACATTACAATTACCATAAAATATTTTAATATGTTCTCTATTCCTTTAAAGATGCACACTTTCTAATGAAGTGGTACAGCCTGACTATTGATAAACATGAAGCTTTATGCAGAAAAGTCCTTGTAAAAAGAAGCCCCCTTATTGAGGAAACAAAGACCCCATTGTTCTTTGTGTTTCCTCTAAGTGGCTAGGACAGGTAACTGTTTTCCCAACCCCATTTCCATTTCCTCTTTGGTTTCCATGCAGACTACATTTCCCAGCTTCCCATGTGAAGATTCCTGGCCAATGGAATGCAGCAGGAAGTTATATATCTCACTTCCAGGCCTGGCTTGTAAAATTTTCCCATGTAATTTCCTACCATCTTTTTTCCCATATGTTGAAGATGGCAAAGCTAGGTCTGCCTGGTTTGCTGAACACTGTTTGGGGCAGAGTCTCCCACCACTTTCTCATATTTCCAACTAAATTATGAGCTAGCAGAAGAGGAACTATATTATCTTACCCTCATTCTTAGTATCTCAGGTAACTGAGCACAGCACACTACCAAATACCTCTAATAAAAATTCGCTATAGGTGATTATTTCCTTTTCTTCATTCTTTTTCATTTTAAAGACAGAATAGAAAAGGAGAGGTAAGAGGCCAATGTAGGACTTTTTTGCCCAAGAATAATTTATCCTTGCAGAAATTGGGCCCATAAAATAGACTGGCTGCAGGAATGGAGAAAATGTTTAGCTGCAGTAGTCTTATTTACCTACCGGCTTTTTGCTTACAATAAATCCTGCTTCCAATGAATCTGTTAGTCCAGATTCTCATAGAAGCAGATGCCAAGATGAGATTAAGTACTAGAAGATTTTACTAATTTTGCCTGAGAGAAAATAGAATGTGAACCAGGAAGGCTAGAGGGTCATCATATCATGACTCAAGTCTGACCTCAAGTGAAGAAGAGAAGGAGAGAAGTTTGGGTAAAAGTGTCCTAATAGTCTAAGGAAGGTTTGGCAAAGACATCAAGAAGTCCTCAAGCCAAAGTTGACATGCAGAGTGATATCATGACCCTCCAGGAAAAAAAAAATACCTCCCTTAGTATTCCTTGCCACATGTCACTGGCTGGGAGCAGCCCTCAGAAGGTAAGGCCTTGGGTCAAATGTGGAGATGGATTTCAGAGCCCAGCAGCTGCGGCCTCAGTCAACTAGCTACACTCCCAGGAGTTCTTCAAAGCACATTCTCATAGCCTCCACAGAGTGTTCTTTTAAAGGCACCATGAGTTTATCCATCTTATCTGTATATCATTTTGTTTCAATTAATATTAGCCACAATGAAAACATAAAGGGTCAGGATCAAATAAACTAATCTCAGTGACAGGGCTCATCATAAATTTTGTTTTTCTCAGTCATTAGTCAGTTGCATACTTCTGTGTCATTGAATAGCAGCTCCTTAACTCAGTTAGGATTTACATTCATCTGCCAGTTACACAGACTGGAGATCAAAGCGGTCTGTGGTTAAGCAGTGCTGAAATAGTATAACAATAGCTCTACAGTGTCATCCTGGACCCAGCCACCTGCTATATTTTTATCCTTTCATTCTTAGAATATGAATACCATCCTCGAGGTCACCTCATATCTCATAAGGGATGCTGGAGATCTAGTCATGATGTCTACATTCCAGTCAGGATGAAGAAGAAGAAGTGAAAAGCATAAAATATACATGCTAGCTATGCTCCCCCTTTAAAAAAAGCACACAACTTTTGCTGTGAAGTCCCACTGTATGCAGACAATTTCAGCATGTCATTGGCAACACCTTGCTACACAAGAGGCTGGGAAATGAGTAGTGCTCCAACTGTTTTCAGGGAGAAGGGAGATGGATACTGGGAGATATGCTTTGTCCCAGCCATTTTTCAGGTTTGGTTCTGAAAGAAAAGTTTTAACTAAAGGAGACTGATGAGAGTTTTCCTGTGCTACCAGATAAATGAATTATATTTATGAGAACCATTGATCCAATTCAATTGCCTGCCAGAAATTTGCACATATTGTGCATTAGTTTTCTTATCCAAATACCTATTTATTTTGTACTTTCCTCTCCGGGCAAAAGTAAATATTTGTTTCTTTTTCTATCTCTGTTTTTTTCTCCCAAATATATTAATGATCTTCTAGGCTATCTGTCCAGACCACCAGCTCCTCTCTCTGAGGATGTTGTCCCAGACAAATGTGGTCTCTGAGTCATATTTAGAACTACTTAACCTATCACGTGGCCCTTGAATATTGGGCCATGGATAGAAACTGACCCAAGTTGAGCATATCCACATCCCTCTTCTGAGATCAAAATAAGAAATCAGTCTCCACTGGCCATTTGAACAATGGATGTGTAAAATCAGAAATGATAGGGACAGCCACTTCCTGTCATGTTCATGGGACAGCCAAGAAAGCCAGCTTTTCAACAGAAGAGAGGAAAGCAGAGATGGTGCAGCCCTTATTTTGCTGTAGTTATGTGGTTTAATGCTTTCCACAGATATTTTCTTAAATATTATATCCAAGTAGATGAACTGGAAGGACCATAAATAGTTTGTGTAGCTAGTGTCCAGTGCTTTCTAAATCACTTTTATTATTATTGTGACCTAATATAAACCCAGACCTTTCCTTCTATGGTCCTTCTGTGTGGTACACTAGAACTACCATGAAATTTGTTGATTTTTGTGTGTTCCCCATCCTCATCCTCACCTCCAGTGTGTGTGTGTGTGTGTGTGTGTGTGTGTGTGTGTGTGTGATTTATTTCAGAGAAGAAGCGAGAGGGAGAGAGAGAAACATCAATGAGAGAATCATTGATTGGCTGTCTCCTGCACACCCCACAGTGGGGATTGAGCCCACAATCCAGGCATGTGTCTTGACCAGGAATTGAACCATGACCTCCTGGTTCATAAGTTGATGCTCAACCAATGAGCCACTGTGGTCTGGCGCCAGTGTATTTTTCTTTAAGTAGGTGTCTGTTACTTGTTGCTAGTAAGTCTTACCCTGCCTGCCATATGTTGTCATAGGTATTAAGGGATAAAGGTAGTGAGTGATAAGGGGTTGGGCTGTTGGTTTGGCTAATTGGATTCCATTTGAGAAATTGAGTGCAATTGGCTTCTATATTGTGCTAGATCTGGAGACTGCACAGGAATTTATAATTTGCTATCATAAGTAACCCTCAACCAAACTCCAGTATTGTACATGCACATCAAGTCATATCTAGCAAGAAGGGATTAAGACCTCTCATTTGGAAGATGACTCAACAGTCTAAAGGCAGAAAGGGACCAGGTGATTCCATTGATTTTTTTTAGAAACAGGAAACCCCTTCACAAGTTTTTATTTTCCTCTCTGACCTATTTTTGTTTGTTTGTTTGTTTTGTTTTGTTTTACGTACTCCCCTCCTTTTCTGCACTCAGTATATAGACAGCTCCACTTAGGAGGGCATAAAAAAGAATGCCAAAGCAAGGTAAACAGCAACAGCAACAAAACATGTACATGGAACTACTTTTAGGTGGTTTTCAATTTTTTTTTTAAAGGTCAAAATTATGCCAGGTTATGAAAGTCTATAAAAAATTTAATGCAGATACAAGAAAAGAATAATAGGATTTCTTAGTCTTCCCTTTTTACTCTGATCTGCTTGGTTGTTTTAAAAAAATTGAGTTCCCTGCCTTCTGGAACTTTTTACCAGCAGGAGGTGAGAAATCATATAAATTGCTGAAAATAAATGGTAACAGTCAGTCATTTTTTTTGCTATAGACCATTAGATTGGTGTATTTGCATGTATCATTAAGATTTATTGCAAATTTTCTAATGAAATGACAATGCTGGAAATGGTCTGTCTAATACAATTGGAATGTAGGCTTGGTAAAATTACTACACATTTTCCTTGGAGGAGAAAAAAAAAGTATATCTTCTGCCATGAAAATACCAATGAGAATAAAGAAGCTATTCTAAATGCTTTGTTCAATTTAACATTTTTCTATCATAACAAAATTCTTATGAATTTCACATTAACTGGTGATTTGAAGTCAGGCATCTTCAGGAATGAATTTCTTTTTTTTTTAATGCAGAACACAGGATAATCAAGATCAGCAACATTACCTTTTCTTATTTGACAGGAAAGGCAAATACTTGGAGGGTGCAAGTACCAGTGAAGGCCAACGTTATGTCTCTACAAGAAATTGTAGGAGCCCTAACCGGTTTGGCTCAGTGGATAGAGTGTCAGCCTGCGGACTGAAAGGTCCCGGGTTCGATTCCAGTCAAGGGCATGTACCTTGGTTGTGGGCACATCCCCAGTGGGAGGTGTGCAGGAGGCAGCTGATCAATGTTTCTCTCTCATCGATGTTTCTGACTCTCTATCCCTCTCTCTTCCTCTCTGTAAAAAATCAACAAAATATATTTTTTTAAAAAGGAAATTGTAGGAGCCTTCTCCTGAGCAATGTGTCTGTGTGGCAGGTGAGAGCTGGGGCTAGATTCAAACTCCAAAGTGGGGCAGAAAAAGAGGCATGTCCTTGTTCCAAGATGCACACAGATCCAGCCCAACCTACAGGTTGGTTTTCAAGAGAGTTTCACACCTCCATTTCCCATCAATACTTGGAGCCATCGGTCAAATACTCCCTGTCTCCAATGGAAGGCCTCCCCAGTAAAGATGGCTCCCTTCTACGCCTTAAAATGACAAAATGTTCCCATCACTCCTTGCATTGTTGCCATAGCTTCCATGGCACCTGACTCATCCAGGGAAACTGTGAAACCATAAGGAAATCAAATGCAATGTAATTCCACCTCTGGAAGTTTGGGAAATATTTCCCCAAGCCTGTCGTTTTAAACTAATTTTTAAAGCAAACCTAAGCATTTTGGAGACTTTATTTTAATTACAACATTAATTTAACATATTACATATTATGCATACATTCTATAGAAAGGTGGGAATAGTAAAAAGAGGAGAGCTGAATTTTAAAAATCAGTGGCTTTAACATGTATTTTAACAACATGAATAATTTAAATCTGCCTCATGGCATCAGAAAATATTCCAGAATATTTTTCAGAGAGAAATTTTGGTTATTTTAAATTTAGTGATATGATGGGCTTTAGCTATGTTCAAATGGATCATTAAAAATGGAGTATGGTTAACTCAGGGGATGCCAGAATGCCAGAGGAAAGAAAATACTCATTAAAAAATATGTGTTTTATTACACATTACGAAGCTTAAATATTTTCTTACATTATACTTGAAATGCCTTTGGTGTACTATATTACAGATGAGGAAATAGAGTGTGAAATTAAGTTAATTGCTGAGTGGTCAACCAGTTTATCAAATGGAAGATTCACTAAACTGGTTTTATGGTATTACTTTAGAGAGAGCTATCGCAGAATACATATACTTTAAAAACAATCCTGAAGCATGTAAAGCTATGTTGATCAATATTTTCTGCAGATATTTTCCCAAAGGTTACATCCAAGTAAATGACCTGGAAGGACCACAGGTAGGTAGTAGATCTAGTTTTAGATGCTTTCCAAACTACCCTTTTGTTATTATGACCTAACTAATACAATCTCAAATCTTTCCCTCTCTTGTCCTTTCATATGGCACACTGAAATCAGAAAGCACCCCTAGCCAGTTTGGCTTAGTGGATAGAGAGTCAGCCTGTGGAGTGAAGGGTCCCAGGTTCGATTTCAGTCAAGGGCTCATACCTCAGTTGCAGGCTCGATCCCGGGCCTCAGGGCCTTGTGTGGGAGGCAACCAATCAATGTGTCTCTCTCACATCAATGTTTCTCTCTGTCTCTCTTCCTCCCTTCCACTTTCTCAAAAAATCAATAGAAAAATATCCTCAGATGAGTATTAACAAAATAAAATAACATTTGCCCTAGGCACGTTGGCTCAGTGGATAGAACATTGGCCTGTGGACTGAAGGGTACTGGGTTCAATTGGGGTCAAGGGCAATACCTTGGTTTCAGGCTTCTGGCCCTGGTGTGTGCATGGGGTGGGGCATGTGAGAGGCAACCAATTGATTGTCTCTTTCACATCAGTGTTTCTCTCTATCTCTCTCTCTCCCTCACACTCTTTCTAAAAAACAAAGGAAAAAATATCCTAGAGTGAGGATTAAAAAACAAAAACAAAAAAAGAATGCAATTTGGTCATTTTTTTAAATTCCTCCCTCATCCCCACCCCACCCCCATCCCCAGGGCATGTTCTCAAGTGTTTGTTTACTTATTCATTGAAGAATTTGTTTACCAATCTGTGAGCAACCTGAGGACAGAGGCCATGTGTAGTTCATTTCAGTATCTCAGTGCCTGAGATATCGTAGGTATCCTGCAAATGTTTGATAAAATGTTTCATAATTATGACTCTCAGTCACTTATTAGAGATGGGACCTTAGGCAGTAAATGGAAATCTCTAAGGCTCAATTCTCCTCATCTTTAAAGTGGGGATTAACAATATACTTGCTCACATCGTGGAGTTATTTTTAGAACCAAATAAAGTTGTCAGAATATTTGAATTTTATTACATTGTTATCTTTATTTTCATTATTGCTCTTATCATGAATATTCAGCCATTATCCAAAAAGAGTGATTGTCTCAGTCCTCTCAAATGTATATGGATGAACTTGAACCTGAAAGATGGAGCCTGACCCATGAGAAAATAATGATGGGTGAAATGTTTTCATTGGAAAATTTTATTTAGCAGTAAGAGTCCTGATTGTTCAAATTCAAATTCAAATACAGATAAACAATGAGTATGGCTCAGGAATAATTGTGGAGTAGCCATGGTTACAGAAAATCCCTTTGTCAACACCCATTGTTCTATTTATACCTTGGGAGAAGCGTCACCACAATTCTATAGAGTAGAAATTCATTCATTTCAACTCTGATTATCTGCAAGCCTCCAATATTCCCAAGAATAAAGGAACTGAACTCAAGTGTAATGGGGAAATATGTAATTTCATGGGTGTAATGGGCCATATGTTTGAGGAAGAGTAAACACAGCAAAGATGAAAGAAAGTATATAAAGGGAAGTGGAGCTTTCAGTGATCTCCAGCAGGCAACTGTTGAGGGAACAGTGACTCTGAGAAGTTGAACAGCCTTAAGCCACTTATAATTTTCCCTAACCACACATTCAGTTTTATATACAAAACAAAAAGTGGATTGTAAGATACCACAGGAAAAATTATTTTTTTAAAAAGCCATGAGGTCAGAAAGAATGAAAGAGTAGATGACAGCAAATGAGATGAACATAATTTTTTTTAAATGATGAAAGGTAACTATTTTTAAAATATATATTTTTATTGATTTCTGAGAGGATCAGAGAAAGAGAGAGAGAGAGAGAGATCAATGATGAGAGAAAATCATTGATCAGCTGCCTCCTGCATGCCTCCCATTGGGGATCGAGCCTGAAACCCAGGCATGTGCTCTGACTGGGAATCAAACCATGGCCTCCTGGTTACTAGGTCAATGCTCAACCACTGAGGCATGCTGTCCGGGCCAGAAAATTTCGAAACCTGGAAAGCAGACGGCTAAGTGGTAACTGACTTAACATAAAGCTAACACTTAAGTATCTACAAGGATTCAGGGTTGGGCAGCAATGGAAAGAAAAGGCAATTTGAACTACAGAATCCCAGGAATGTTCAGCACCAGGTACTTTCGGAGGTTGAGTGGCAGAAGGCTGAAAAATAGCCATAGCTGAGAGAAGGGGTTCTGTGCTAACAACAGAGGAATTAATTTAGAAGTATTACATCCCAAACAGTGATATCTTCCTACCTGGCTCTAAGAACACCAGTAGCCACTCACTTTCCAGGTCATAAAATGATCCCTAAAAATGTACATACAGATATGAAAATATGGCAGTCTCCCATAAAACATCCAGACGCCTCTTACTCATGCAATGATAAGGTCAAGGCCCACCATTGTACACAGTTTCCACTAAACTAAACTTTTTACTATTTCGTTCTCAGACTATCAAGAATTTCCATTTAAAGAACATTTCTGACATGAAAGACAAAGAGCAAACATATGAAAAAAAGGAACCTAGAGAAAACAGAAACCTCACTATAAGTACTATACACATATGATCAAAGAGATTTGTCATTCAAGAAACAAGAACAGCATGCTATAACAAAAGAAGCAATCCAAGAAGAAATAAAGACCCATTTGAAATTAAAATATAACATAAGAGAAATCAGTAGAGAAGTTAGCTATAAGATAAAACTAAAGAAAGTTTAGGAAGGAAACAAGATGGCGGCATAGGGTAGACACCGTATATGCAGCTGTGAACAACTATTTCAGAAAAACCACGAAAAGAACACACGGACACCACTCGCACCCACAGGACGGCTGGCTGAGTGAAAATCCTACAACCAGAGAAACAAGATGGCGGCATAGGGTAGACACCGCATATGCAGCTGTGAACAACTATTTCAGAAAAACCACGAAAAGAACACACGGACACCCCTCGCACCCACAGGACGGCTGGCTGAGTGAAAATCCTACAACCAGAGAAGAGTCTGAGACTCAGAGCAGCAGCGGAAGCAAAGTACAGAGGTACGGAGGCGCGCG
>PVJC01021559.1:0-28115 GCA_004026665.1 Murina feae
GAGTGTGCCCGGTCTGCAGTGGGGCCCCTGTGGGGCTGCCATGTGCAATTGTTGGATGCCTGGCCCGGTGCTTCATGCCAGTTGTTCCAGGTCAGTAGCGGGGACCACCATCAGGGCCATGTGCACTCACCAGCCCCCGCCCCAGTGCACAAATTTTGTGCACCAGACCCCTAGTAAGTTTATAAAAGACAAAATAAATATATAAAGTTTAGGATTTTTACAAATAATATATAGGAAATTATTATCTAATCTAATAAAAGAGTAATATTGAAATTGACTGTTTCTATGGGACACCTAAGCCATGCCCACCAGCCAATCAGAGCAGCTGTATCCAAATTAACCCAGCCAAGATGGAGGCCGGCAGTCATGGAGCTAGAGTAAACAGAGGTTTCCGTTGTAGCAGGAGTAAACTGTCTGCCTAGGCTGGCTGGGCCTCTCTGTGCTCCAGGCAACATTGTTGCAATTATAGAAGCCACGGAGCTAAAGCAAACAGCAGGCTTCCGTTGCACCAGCGATGGAGGAAACTGCCTGCCTAGAGTCTACTAAGGCAACATTCTTTCAATTATAGAAGCTATGAAGCTGAAGCCAACAGGAAACTTCGTTACCTGTCTAGGCCACTTGCCTAGGCCTCAGCTTAAAGGAACAGTGTGACAATTATAGAAGATAAATAAACCCCAGAAACCTGCTTCCAGCCAGCCTTGCTGGGACATTGGGTCAATGGGAGCTGTGGGCAGACTGAAAGCCTGAAAATAGCCCTCAGCCTGTCACCCACACTGGCCACACCCAAATAGAGTGAGGGTCCCCACTGGGGGGCTTGGCCAGCCTGAAAACAGCCATCAGCCCCTCACCCACGCTGGCCAGGTACCCCAGTAGGGACCCAAAACCTGAAGGGGCTGTGGGCAGCCTGAAAACGGCCCTCAACCCATCACCCAGGCTGACCACACCCCAATGGGGTGAGAGTCTACACTGGGGGGCTTGGCCAGCCTGCAAACAGCCATCAGCCCCTCACCCAGGCTGATCAGGCACACCAGCAGGTGGACATCCCCAGAGGGGTCCAAGACTGCGAGAGGGCACAGGCTGGGCTGAGGGACCTCCCGAGTGCACACATTTTAGGGCACCGAGACCCTAGTTTTAAATAATGTTCTTAGAAGAAATATTTTGTAATAGTCTTTAAGCAGACAAACCTAGAAATAGATAAAAAGAGAAATAGCTGCCTTGGAACAATACTTACACAGGAAATAAAAGTTTATAGATTAAATGGTAAGTGAAAAATAAACTGGCTATAGAAATAACATTCACAGTATAAATGTATATATATATATATACATATATATATATGTATATATATATATATGCATTAACACAGTTTAAAGTATTACTTTAATAACTGATAGGCTATATTTTGCTTACATTTTCTCTTTTGCGTGTTTTCTATATTTTTTTGACACATCAGGAAGGCTATAATATAGCATAGATGAAAGGGCACGAATGGAGAGATGAGGGAATCATGAACATAGTCCCTGAAGCTATGTCAACAAGCAAGCTCCCCGTAGACAAGGGAGAGTACCAAGGACTAACCTGTAAGTGACATGAAAAACAGGGGAGAAAGGGGATGAAAAGAAAGGAAGAAATATATGCCAATGACCCAGCTGTTTTGGTTATCTACTGCTATATAAGGAACTCTCATGATGCTTAGTCACTTAAAACAACAGCCATTTCATTATTTCTCACTATTCTGAACATTCACTAAGCCCAGAACTATTCTGCTGGTCTTGCTTGGGGTCCACAATGAAACTGAAGTCAGGTGGCAGATGGGGCTCAAATAGCTGAGACCCTGGTGGAAATGGCTAAAAGTCTATGCTCAACTGAAACATTGAACATCTATTAGTATGGCTTGGCCTCTCTCTCTTTCTCTTTATCTCTCTCTTTCTAGTTCTTCCTATTACTTCTTCCCCCAGTGAGCTCTCCCCATCTTCTCCACATATGGTCTCTCCAACACGGTAGCCAGACTTTTTAGATGACAGTTCAGGATTCCTAAAATGACAAAAGATGACACTTCCAGAACTTCCTAAGTCTTAGGCCCAGACCTGGCAGGTATCACTACTGCTTTATTTGCCTTTCAAATCTTATTTACCTAATTTTTCAGCATGCATGCTCTTCTCTTGTCAGTTGGTCTTCCTATTATCCCACAAGCATGCTCAAAATTACCTTTGTGGCTCTTGCTGATGGACTTTATCTTTCCTAAAATGTTCTCTTAACCTTCTTCTGACATTTAAATATTAGTTGTGTCAAAAGTGCACTAGAGGGGCATTCCATATTCAATGACTAAGGGTGTTAATTTCAGGAGACATTGTTCATTGGTAATTGTCCTTAGAGTCTAGCTGTTAAACCAATACAAAGGAAATTTTTAATACAATAAATTTTCAAATTTCAATGCTTCACAAAAGCATATGAAGGATAAATCATTATCCCCACTTGACAGATGAAAAAAACTGAAGCTAAGAATATTAACTGGTTTGCCTAAAGTTGCACAGCTATCAAGTAGTAGTATAGGGCTTGTGAAATTCCTAAAGCTATATCACACTATACTAATTTGTAGGATAAAAGCAATAAGCCAAGGGTAGGGGTCAGGAGTTGAGAGTATCATACTTTCTCAGACTCTTAGTTTAAAGCAGAGCAGTGACAAGAATAATAATCTAAGAGAAAACATGCTATAATGATGCTATAGGATTCTTTAGAAATAAAGTCTTCAAAAACACCATTTCCAGCTGAGCCTTTGGACAAACTTGATTTTCACTTTACAAATGATAGTCATAGACCACGAACACCTTTTTAAATGCTATTTTTCAAAACTAAGAGCAAGAGGTCCAATTATAAAAGAATTGATCTTGTTAAACTTATCCTTAAATTTTTTATTTCCCTTCTTGGTTAATTCAATTTCCCTTCAAATGCATGAATCATCAAGACATAATGTGAACATTCAGCCACAATCGAAGAAGATGTTACAGCATTTGGAGGTACTTGGTAGGATTCAGACAGAACAGATTGAGCAGGGTCAAATGAAACTCACCTAGCTGCCTACCTACAATAAACATGATAGTTATTGTTTTCTTATCAGAGAAAAACTAATGCCATATGATTTCACTTATATATGGAATCTAATGAACATAGTGAACTAACAAATAAAATGAAAGCAGACTCATAGATACATATGAAGACAGAATGACAGTCCTCAGAGGAGAGGGGTTGGGAGTCTGGGTGAAAAAGATGATGGGATTAGGAAAAAAACCCTCATAGCCCAACTGGTGTGGCTTAGTGGTTGGATGTCAACCTATGAACCAGGAGGTCGAGGTTCCATTCCAGGTTAGGGCACGTGCCTGGGTTGTAGGTTCCATCCCCAGTGTGGGATGTGCAGGAGACAGCTGATTAATGATTCTCTCTCATCACTGATGTTTACACCTCTCTCTCCCTCTCCTTTCCTCTCTGAAATCAATAAAAATATTTTTTAAAAAAAGAAAGATAAAAACCCCTCATAGACACAGACAAGAAATGTAATTACCAGAGTTGAAGGGGGTGGGGAAGGTAGAGGAAGACAGACTGAAAATTAGACCAAAGGAGATTTGACTTTGGGTGATAAACACATAATACAATATGCAGATGCGATAGTATAGAATTGTACACTTGAAACAATTTTATTAACTGATGTTACCCCAATAATTTCAATTAAAAAATGTAAAAGATACTCTATAAAAGATGTCATAATAAAAGAGAACACATATTTATCTTTGCTTATTGAAATGTGTTACTGAAATGATAACAGGTTTTAAAAGTGATGGAAGCTGACATTTACCTGTGCTTACCACCATGTGCCAAGAATTGTGTGGGGAACTTTCTCTTCATCTCAAGCAGTTTTCATGGTAACTCTTTTAGAATGTGGAATGGCAATGCATTTGTATAGATGAGAGGAAATAAAACTCAGAGAAGTAAGGTGGCTACCCAAGTTTACACAGCTGACCAATTGCAGCAAATTAAGGGTTTGAATGAAGACCTCTTTGACTCCAAAGTCCTTGCTTGTTTGCTTCCTCTGAAATCTTCAGTTTCATCATCATTTGTAACCACAGGCAAAAAAACAAAAACAAAAAACACACCTAAATATTCATAAACAAGAATGGATCTGATAATATCATAAAATCCATTATGTAGAAAGAATCAAAATGGTTAGCACTTGGAGGCTTTTGGGGTGTAGAGTTTTGAGGGTAAAGGAAATAGGGAATGAGAGTCATTTGCTCTTGTTTCTCAGAGAAGGAAATGGGAACAAACCAGTCCCCGGAGACTCTCCTTTTCATCAGGATTTTGCTCATGAAATGTTTTGGAATTGTCTTCTTCCTTACCCCTGACCACTTTAACCCAGAAAGTTCTGACTGCACATTTGCCAAAGGGGTTTTACTGTGGTAACCTTCAGGCCTACACAAAGAACACAGGCTAAACAGATAGCTCACTTTAAATGTCAGTAAGAGGAGTAAAATTCTATGTGGTGTATTAATGGGCCTCCCACAGCTAAATCCCAGCATACCACTTTGAAAAATGTCCCCTGTGGGTATCACTTAAACCAACAAAAGTAAGGGAACTTGAGAGTTAAATGACAACTCAATCTAGCGCTGGTGAAAATTAACAGAAGACACTGTATGAGTAAAGAACTTAGGAGTCAGGGAAACAAATTAAACTGGATTTGTTTTCATCCTTTTTAAATATTATTTTAATGTGGAAGGCTTAAGAGATATTTTGCTTTTATTTCTTTTCTTTTTTTTACATGCAATTTCCTTATTTTTGAATTTAATAAATCATTAATGGGAGTGGAAATCTGCCTTTGGCTTAAGAGATATAAAAAAGAAGAGAAATATTTCTTCCCTAGATAGTTTTCATAAAACACCAGAGCAATGCCCTAAGTAATATACATATAGTGTTTACCCAGCATGCACTGCTGACCTCATAAATATATTGGTTGCTCAATTTTTAAAGAACTTATTAAGGAGAAAGCTAATTTCCAAAGCTTATTAAGGAATTAGTCGGCATACCTAATAGATCTCTTGAGACCATTGGACTGATGATGTAAGGGCATCTCGAGGAGAGGTCTGATATGATGTATGGCTAGATATCTTCATGAAAATATGTTAACGCTTTCATCAGTTCTTTATTAAACCTACAACTTATTTGCTTGCTATATTACATCCTTTTCAAAGCAAAGGAATTAGTTCTTGTTTTGCTTCCCCCTGCCTAGAACCTGAGGCAGCTAGCTTTAATCTATGCTCTGACTCCCTAGGATAGCTGGAAAACTTCATCATCCATACCCAACAGGAAGAAGAACTGACATTGACTATAACCACCACTGGCTACAACCAGGATGTTTATGACGTGGTTTGAAGTCTTTAAACTATTTCTCCTTTGCTCCCATTCTTGTTTCTTCCACACATCTCTCTTCCAACTCTACTTCTAAAGGCCCTCTGCAAAACCAAATTAAAAAACAGTGTAACCATATAATATCCAATGGAGTTCTGCAAGAACTGCTCTTTTTGTTACTGGATGATGAATGTGAACTTCTAAGTCTTATACCTAATAGGTCAAATAAAAAAGGAGATTTTGACTTCCTGAAAGATGGTCTGTGATTTCTTTTCTGGAACTGCACACTTTACCAATTTCTGAAAGAGAATCATCTGAGAACAACAACAACAAAAAAGAAAACACTACCATATCATTTTCAAATTGTCTCATTACATTTAATTCTGAAGTGTTAACAGTAAGTTTAGAATCCATGCCTCAATTTTATCTACCAATAGAAACTACAATATGGGATGCCACATGCAAGTACCTATGAATATTTCTTTGTAAATGTTTTGATATTATTTTTTAAGAAAATATCAAAAAGATTCAGAAATAAAACCAACTTTTATATGTTCATGGTGCTCTTCTATCACAGTAAAAAAATTAGTTAAGTTCATCTCTCACTGAAATAAGCCTTAAAATTATGTTAGCAGGTGTTTAGTAGAAAGTAGTACTAACTAGATCAATGTCTGGACTTTAGCTCTGTCATATGCTTAAATTGATTTTGGACATTTCCTCTCAGAATTTTTTTCTTCTCTGAAATGCAATAATGGTTATATATATATATATATATATATATATATATATATATATATATATATATATATATCTTATTATTGTTAAAATTCAATTATATAATACTAGAGGCCCAGTGCATGAAAATTCATGTACTCAGGGGTGGGATGTCTCTCAGCCCAGACTGCATGCTTTCACAATCTGGGACCCCTGTTCCGTCGCAGCATAGCTCTAGTTCCCCAGAGCCTGTGAGAGGGGGTGGACCAAGATTCCAAGATCACAGCATAGCTCTGGTTCCCCAGAGCCTGTGGGTGTGGGGAGGGACCAAGAAGGGACCCAGATGCCAGTCATATGGCAGCATGGCTCCATTCCCACAGCTCTCTCCTGCCACCATGCCGCAGCCAGGACCCAGGATTGACTCCCACTGTGCTGCCGGGACCCAGGACTGACTTCCACTGCAACAATCAGATCCCTAGCCTGGTGTTGGGTCATCTGTCCAGACATTTAGGTCATGATGGACCCTGACTCTTTATATATTAGGATTCATTTATTTAACAAATTCTTATTATATCAAGCAAGGTCCAGAGGATAAGGTGATCCCAAAAAAATCTCTATTATTGCAAAATTATATTCTAGAGGTGGATAAGAAAAGAGAGAGAGAGAGAGAGAGAGAGAGAGAGAGAGAGAGAGAGAGAGAGAGAGAAATAGAGAAACTGGTAAAAAATCACATCATAGAGGTAGGCAGTGACAGACCAATGTTGAGTGGCTTTGTATATTTCAATGTGTTGGCAGTTCATTGAAGTTAATAATAGCAGAAAAGTTATATTTCATTTACCTTTGGAAAAATCAATTGTACTTCGCAAAAATAAGATAGGTGGATTATGTGGGAGTCTATTGTAAGAGTCCTAGCAAAATATGCTGCTGGCTTGGACTACTGGGTTAGTGCTAAAATTCTTTAGAGATTGTTAAATGTGGACTATGTTTTTAAAGACTGAGTCAAGAATATTTGCAGATTAATTAGATCTGGGATAGAAAAGAAAGAGAATCTGTCACTCTTGGCTTGATCAAGAAAGTGTATCCTATGTCTAGATAGAAATAACCACTGATGCACATGAGGCTTAAGTTCCTCACTTACATAGAACCTTTCCAAGGCTCTGAGGCTCTAGTCTAAAAGTGTATTCACATGGCCATATATATGTTTATAGTTTCCAAAACTGAGATAGATTAAGTATGATTGGATAAATCCACTCTTACCCTGGGTCACAGCAGACCTTGGATCAGTATGTATGGCAGTGCTCATAAAAATTTCTGGAATCCAGCTAAAAGTAAGTTCAGTAGAGGATAGTGATGGATTGTTAAACATGGCCTCCAGTAAAACATTCCTGCCTACCCTGGCTGAGTATCGTCCTATATAACAAAAGGTTGCAGGTTAGATCCCCGGTTGGGGCAAGTACAGGAAGCAACCAATCAATGTTTCACTCTCAAATTGATTATTTTCTCTCTCTCTCTCTCTCTCTCTCTCTCTCTCTCTCTCTCTCTCTCTCTCTCTTTTTCTTTTTCTCTATCTCTAAAATCAATCAATATATCCTCTAGTGAGGATTTAAAAAAAAACTCCTCCCTCTGTCTACACCCCTTTGCAATGTGACTCTACTGCTCGAGTCTATTTTTCCTGAGGCCCCCTTACATCAAGATGGTCTATGACCAACAGAATGTTGTAGAAGTGAAATCTTAAAGCCCTACTTTAAGATGACTTGGAGCTTCCACTTTTGATCTTGGTTGCCAGATGGAGACCACATGGAGAGAAAGACCAAAATGAATGAGATATATGGAAAGAGGAACCACACAAAGGACTATCAAGGTGCCCAGTTTAACAGCAACAACTAAGCCCCCAATCAAATGACCCCAAATAGACACTACATGGACCAGAAATAAGCCTTCCCAAGGAAACCCCAAATACCCATCACTTATAACTGTAAGCAATAAAATGTTACTGTTTTAAGCCACTATATCATGAGGTGTTTTTCTTACACAGTTGTAGAAAGCTGATATAAGAGTAACTTAGTTTAGTTTCAGGAGAATATATTTTTGTGGTTTGCAGTCACTTGAATACATTGTTAGGTTATTATTTTCTCTCCATGTGCAGTGCTGGGCTCTAGGAATGCTCCTGCCACCCACTGTGCTGACTCTCCTGGCATTATGACACCAATGCACAAGCGCCAGAAATGCTACTGCACAATGACAGTCCTGTGGTGCCTGGCACCCAAACCAGGTGAGCATTGGAAGAAAAACAATGCTGAAATCTATAGAGCCAGAATAAATGTGGGAGCATCAGTTGTGTAAAATTCTAGTAGAGTATTAGGTTCTCATTAATATCAAATTAAAATCGAAGTTTCTGAAAATGTATCATGTACATTATAAATGTACCATATATTTTTTTGTTTTTCAATGAGAAAGTTACCTATAGTTCTGTGCTTGTAGGGCACAAACCTGTATCAGAAATACAAAAGCCAAGTATATTTGCAAAGGCTCATATCTATACTAATAATAGCCCAAGTGGTGGTCATGCCCTCATGCCAGGATGCCCTCATGCTTTCTCATTCCCAGAATCCATCACCAGGAGGCTGCATGTGCAGCAGGTGTGTGGGTGAGTGGCCAGGCCTGGGTATCCTGTGGCCCCACATGCCATGGAGGTGGGGTCCGGTGGCCACTCCGTTTGAGGCCTGGGGGTCCTGCTGCAGGATCCCTGGCTCCAGCCTACGTCTTTGGGGTAATCCATCAAGGAGTCCTGGAAGGGTGGGCGGGGCCTACCTCTTTGGACAATCAATCACTGGGCTCTCGCACTGTGAGAGGCACAGGCCATGCTGGGGATTCCCCCCCCCCCAACAAGTGCACAAATTTCATAGTTTTATATATGCACTAGAGGTCCAGTACACGAAATTCATACATGGGTAGGCTCCCTAGTCCTGGCCAGTGATCAGGGCCAATTGTGGCCTTCTGGCTGCCAGCCAGGACCTCCTTTTCCCAGCTGCCGGCTGCTGGCTGAGGCTTTCCTTCGGTCCCTGCCACCCCCTGGTGGTCTGCACGTCATAGCAAGTGATCGAACTTCTGGTCTCCTGGTCGAACTCCCAAGGGGACACTTTGCATATTAGGCTTTTATATATATAGATTATTATTGAGTTCAGAGAGGAAGAGAGAGAATCATTGATGAGCTGCCTCCTGTACACCTCACAGTGGGGATCAAGCCTGCAACCTGGGTATGTGCCTTGACTGAGATTCGAACTGTGACTTTCTGGTTCTCAGGTTGATGCTCAAGCAGTGAGCCATCCCAGCTGGGAAAGTCTCATATTTTTAAACAAGCTTAATACAAGTTTTCTTTTTGGGATAATAATTTCTAAGTATGACCACAATTCTTAAAATTTCTTTGACATTATTAATGACAATTGTTAAGCTGAAATAATCTTTTCTAAAATCTAATACATTTAAATTTATAATATTTTTAAGTTAATTTTAAAAACAAATTTAAAGCTAGAGTAATTTTTAAGACTTTGATTTTTCAGGGTTATTTTAGGCACATAGCAAAATTGAGTATAATGTATAGAGATTTCCCATAGCCTTTCCCATTCTCACATCACTCACCAGAGTGATGTAGTTGTTACAATTAATTAATGTATATTGACACATTATCATCACCCAAAGTCTGGTGTTGCACATTCTGTGAGTATGGGCAAGTGTGTAATGACATATATCCATGATTATAGAATTAGACAGAGTATGTTCACTGCACTAAACTTCCTCTGTATTTTGCCTGTTCATCCTTTATCCCCATAAATCTAATCCCTAGCGACCATTTATCTTTTTACTGTCTCCCTAGTCCTGTCTATTTCAAAATGTTATATGGTTGGAATCATAAAATACGTAGCCTTATAGGCTTCATTCATTTAGTGATATGCATTTATGTTCCTCCCATGTGTTTTTGTAGCTCATTTCTTTTTATTACTGAATGATATCCCATTGTTTAATGCACTACCTTTTATTTATCTCCTGTTTACTGAAGAAAATATTGGTTGATTCCAAGATTTGGCAATAATGAATAAAACTGCTTTAAATATTCATGCACATGTTTTAGTGTGGACATAAATTTTCAACTCCTTTGAGTAAGTACCAAAAAGTGTGATTTCTGGGTTATATGTTAAGAATATGTTTGATACTGTTAAAAAATATATATAAAACTGTTTTGGACATTTTGGACATTCTCAAAAGTGTGTAATGATATATCATTATTATTTTAATTAGCATCTTCCTAATGAGATATGATATGGAGCATCTTTTCATGTGTTTAATGTCCATCTGTATATACCTTCTTTGGTGAGGTATTAGTTAAGGTGTGTGGTCCATATTTTAAGCCAGTTATTTGTTTTCTCATTGTTGAGTTTAATTTTTAAATATTTAAATGTTTAATTTTTTTTCAAAAGAATTAATCACACTAAAAGAAAGAATGAATTATCTTCCTAATGTCTTTATAGGAAATACTATAGGCTATTGCCATATGCATAAATAATCAAACATATGCAACCAAACTATAAGAGAAATAGAAATGTTTGCGGTAGCTGATTCTTAAAAATGCTGTTATTTCTAAGGACTTTAGAATATTTTCAGCTTTAAAATTTTATAATTTGTTATAACATCTTCTAAAGAAACAGTTAACTTATTCTAAAAGCATAAATTGTTATTATTATTTTTTAAAACAAAGATCTTCAAACTCTATGTAGTCCAGACCTCAAAAAGTCAGGCCCTAACCTTGGCAGTCCTGTTTGCCATAATTGGAACATTGAGGAAGGTATTAAAGGACTTTGAGAACTATAAGGTACCAGCTAAACATAAAGTCTTGCCATTTTTATATTTTCTTCCAAAAGGCACAGAATGTATCCCCAATGAATAACTGTATAAAGTGACTAAGGGGTCACAACTTTCCAAGCTTTTAAAGGACAATTGCTCACTTTGGCTGCCAAGTACCCCACTCCCGTATGTGGGGAATACATAAGTGTGCTAGGCTACACAATAGAAAGGGAAAAGTACAAGCAGGGCTGACAAAATCTTGGGACACAAGCAAGCCATCAATATTATCAGATAGCCCACAGACAATGGCCAAAGAGCTCCTGTTGGCAACTCCTTCCAGCTATGGCAAGAGGAGCCAGCACAGACCCACAGCACTGCTGTGACAGGTGTTCCCTTCACAGACTGATGATGGTAGCCAGAGGGGAGAGAGTTGGGTGACTGGGTCAAGATGGTAAAGGAATTGAGAAGTACAGAATGGAAGTTACAAAGTAAATCCTGACTATGTATAAAGTACAGTATACAATATATAGTCATTATTATTATAACTAGGGGCCCAGTACACAAATTTGTGAACTTTGAAAGGAACTGTGAGTTGCAAGGCTGCAATAGCCATAGGGGTGGATCTTGGCCCATCATCCCTGCCTCTTCCTGGCCCCTCCCACCACTGCCTCAGTCCCCTGTCTGCAGGCTGCCCCGCCCCATGCACTGACAACACCAGCCCCACTCTTACCCGCTGACAGCACGGCGTGATTGGTGCCAGCACTGTTAGCAGGTGAGAGTGGTGGCTGCTGCCCTGATTGCCCCTCAGGAGCAGGGGGAGGTGGAGAAGCCTTCAGGGGTGATAGGGGCCAGCAGCCACCTTTCCCACCCACTGATGGCATCAAGTGATCGGGACCAGTGCTGGGCACCAGCAGCAAGTGTGAGCGGCAGCTCTGGCATTGGCTACAGATACGAGCAGGGCTAGCACTGGCAGTGGGTGCGAGTGGCGATTCCAGCGTCAGTAGCGGGCGCAAGTGCCAGGCAGGACTCCAGCATGTGGGAGCAAAGAATTTTCAGTAACCACCACAGGCTCTCCCCAATGACAGCAACCAGCGCCCGCCTTGGTCTGGTGTCCCCACTCACCTGCCCCACCATCCCACTGTGGCCAATGCCCACCATATTCTGCACACACCCCCTGGTGGTCAGTGCACATCATAGCGACTGGTTGTTTGGCTGTTCAATTGTTCTGGTTGTTCCGCCTTTCAGTCTATTTGCATAGTAGCCTTTTATTATATAGAATAACCAGGTATGATGCCATTGGGTACTGGAAATATCATGGAGGACACCTTGTAAAGTATATGATTGCCTCTAATTACCTTGTTGTGCCCCTGAAACCAACACAAAATAATACCGAATGTGGAAAAAAGTCAATAGATGGTGAGGAATAGGCTCTGCTTCCCATTATTCCCTGCTTCTAGCAATAATTGCTGCTTCACAGCATGTCAATGAAGAATTTACTCCTCTCCACTCCCAATCTCGAAAGTCTCTAATAAGTGCTTCAACAGAGTAGTAGGAAGTTTGAAAACAAAATAGGAAATCAACCAATTAACCAACAGAATAATGATTGATACTTGCTCTTTAGTTTCCTGCTAATTTCTAGTTCTCCTGGAACCAAAGGAAAATGAGAAGACACAGCAAAGAAATGAAAAGAATAAACTCAAAGTTTAATATATCAATATAAAAAAAACTATTCTAGGCCTCAGAAATGAATTTACTATATTTAGGGTACAGTTTCACTTTCCATGGTTTCCTTTTCAGCAGTTTCAATTAACTATAGTCGATCATGGTTCAAAACTTTTAAATGGAAAATTCCAGAAATAAACAATTCAGAAGTTTAAATTGCGTGCTGTTCTAAGTGGCATGATGAAATCTCATGCCCTCCACCTCCATCGGGCTCTATCCCACCCAGGACGTGAATCACCCCTTTGTCCAGAATATCTAGCCATATATGCTACCTGCCCCTTAGTTACTTAGTAGCTCTCTTGCTTATCAGATTGACTATAGTGATATTGCAGTGGTTAAGCTCAAGGAACCCTTACTTTACTGAATAATGACTCCAGCGTATCATAGTGATGTTGGCAATTCAAAGAGAAGCCATAAAATGCTTTCTTTAAGTGAAAAGGTACGTACGTATAGGAAAAAGCATAACATAGTTTGCTTTATATAGTTTAAAACTGTCCTTCCCTGTATCCCTATTCAATATTAGCTAACTGAAACCCACAGGATAATGAATCTTTAAAAACAGGAAAAAATGAAATATCAGCTATCATTAGGAAGTTTCACTTTTTTTTTTTGTTTGTTTGTTTCAGTCATATTTTACTTCATGTTCCCAGAAAATTTCAAATACATTTCAATTACTAAAAGTATAAAAATTTTATTTATGGCTATTTACTTAGCTTTATTGTTCTAAACTTTTATTTTTCAATGATATCCCCTATTTTTTTCCCTTTGTTATGGAACAATTATAACACAGGCCTTCTCTTGGAAGCATCTGGGCTACCAAATAACGGAGGCATCAGAACATGAATTGTGCATTACTAGAAAATATGAAACTGTCTGGAAGCCTCAGATTTTACTCTGAAATTTGCTCTCCCATTGTGTTTTTCTGTTCAGACTTATGAAATTATGATTATAATACCATGGTCTTGACTTGGGCAAGATTCCCCAGTGAATAGTGGATCCCTGAGCAATTCATTGTGATGTAAATGTCATCTGCACCTGGCAAAAGTTTCTCTCTGCTTCAGCTTTAAGAGAACTATGCCTCAGACCAATTAATATATACATCTACTGCTGGCATGGTATCTAGAGGGAAAACATGGAATAGAGCAGAAAGTACATTGTCTGTCAATGAATCATTCATAATCCGTAGATGGATTTTTTTCTTTAGAAAAAAATACCTACATTTGCACAGCCCATATTATATGATAGTCTAACTTCATAACCTTAGTTCTTTAAACAATAATAAATGGCTTCTCTTATTTCTGTTGTTTTGTTGCAAACATTTCTTTTTTTATATATTCTTTATCAAATTTCAAATTTACTTGTATGTAAATGCACATCACTTCTAGATCCTTTAGAATTCAGAAACTTAAGATGAACACTGGATTCCAAACTTCGGTCAGATGAGCAAGGGGAACTAAGGGGAAATTAAAGGAACAGAAAGTTGGACCTATTTCAATCCCCACACCTCAGCCAGTCGTTTGCATTAAATCCTCAGCAAGGTTTCTGAGGCGATAAACATGCTTCCCACCGAAGTATGTTTAGGAAAAGTTGACACACAAAAACTGTTCTCATACTTCCACTTAGGGAAGTTTCTGTCTTTATTTTAAACCTGCCATTTTAGGGTCCAAAGGCAACTAAAAGAAAAAGTAAATCATTTGTTCCTCTTATCTAGTCACAATCAGATGAAATTATTACTCTTCCTAAGCACTGAGAATTAAGACATTAGAAATAAAATAAAAATTAATTTAATAGAGAAGACTACACAACATTCTTTTTTAATGTAAAAATAAATAAAATTTTCACCTTAGTCTAGAGACCTGCTGGGTAATTTGCACCTTACTTAATTAGTCCTGGTAAAAATCAGAACCTACCCTACCTTGTCCAGTACAAACCTGCCATTCACTTAGCTGGAACCAAACTTCCCATTGTGTCCCACCCCTGATTGAAATTATTTGTAGGATTTCCAAACAACCCTGTAAGTGAGATTTCCCCTTACAACAACGTACACTTACAAATAAATTAAAATATAATAATGCTTGTCAGAAATGGATTTTCTTCCCTAGAAATCAGTAGGGAGGAAAAATATCATTTTGTATGATTGTGCCTTGTTTCAAATTTTGAACTAGAGTGTGGGGAAATAGATTGGTTCTAGCTACCATCAGGACCATTCATCAGAATTAAGATCCTAGTATTACAGAGCTGAAAGCCTCTTGGAGAGGTCATCAAGCTCTGGCTCTGCCCTATTAATCAAAGAGAAGTCCAACATATGCCCCAGCATGCACTATGATTTGTAATTTGAAGTTGACATAGTATAGATTTCTGGGAAACTGTGAGTAAATTACCTTACCATTTTCTGCCTTATATCACATCTGTAAAATGAGGACAAGAATAACTATCTTGAAGCACCACTGAAAACTGCTCAAAGACTCACATAAGAAAAGACATATTAATAAATTAACGAAATGGATTAATTTGTGACTAATAACTTTAGGACAGAAAAAAATGCATGCTTAAAAAGTACCAAGCACATTTACTTCAATATTTAAAAACAAAAAAACACCCCATAATATTTAGGAAAATATAAAAATCATATACAGAAAACATGGATTCTCTTTAATACTTTACCATATTTCTTTATACCTCTCTAAATTGTTTTCTGTCATCTTTTGATTCTATCTCAGAATATTCAACAGAATAATAGATCTCCTATTGTAGATGTTGAAAATAATACTGAGTATTGTAGAAATTTGAAGGGTGGTATTAAGAATATTGATTACCCAAAAATTGACAAAGCGAGAAGATTTTACCCAAAAAGAACGATGACTGCAGGGCTGGTGTGGCTAAGTGGTTGAACATCGACTTATGAATCAGGTCATGGTTCGATTCCCAGTCAGGGCACATGCCCAGGTTTCGGGCTTGATCCCCTGTGGGGTGTGGGGGAGGCAGCCAATCAGTGATTCTCTTTCATCACTGATGTTTCTATCTCTCCCTCTCCCTTCTTCTCTGAAAAAAAAACAAAACAATAAAAATATATTTTTTTAAAAAAGGAAGATGATTATGTATCAAAGAGAACATCCATACAAAAATGATGTCTTGATACTTAATCCATTTATATAGCTTTCTTCCTCCCCTCAAAAAATTGCTTTAACAGTATGTGAGTATCTCCTGCTGGTAAGTAGTAAAGCTGACAGCATACACCCAAGAACAAGAACTGCTTCAGATTATCTGGGTTTCCCACTGAAAGAGAGAAGGAATAGCTCTCTGACAGACATGAATGGGAAAAATCTTTTCAGATTCAGAGCTTTTCCTTGGTGAGTTAGTTTAAGCCTTTCAGGGCTTGATTTAGCAGCATTAAAACCAGCCACTAAAGTGCATCAAAATGAAAAAAAAAAAAAGAAGAGAATGACATGTCTTTTCATTATATTTCCAAAAACCAAGGGTAAAGAATCTTCTGAGAACTCAGGTGATGTGAGGTAATATATTACTATTTCCCTCCCACAGGCTCCAGAAAAAGATGAGTACTGTAATAACCATCATATTTTGCTGTCCATTAAATATCAAATGACTCTGTGAGGTCTAAATTCTATGAAATGTGGTATCAACTCTTCAAGCAGCTGTACTGTCTAAGCAGTAACCTTATCTAGCTTTATCTTCTTGTCAAAGGAGCTCATCTACTAAAAAGTAGTAATTATAGATGCCTTCCCTAATATATCTCACCCCCCAAAAATGTAAATATAATTCAAAACTATATTTTTTAATTTGCCTCATAATTTTCATTTATATCTAAACTTCTCTGTGTGGTCAAATAAAGAACAAGAGAATTAAATGAAATAACTATAATTTCAACCAAGTTGATCAACTAATAACCCATGAACAATTTGATTCATACCCAAAAGACACTTTTTGAATTAACAAAGTGACTTAATTCAAGGTCAACATATACAAATGTCTGGCCACATGCTATTCCTCACCGAGGTAGATATCACTGATCAATCACAAAGCACTCTCACTCCTCCTCCTGCACCTGTCTTCACCCAAAGCCTTGTGATTTTTTTTTTTCTTATTCTCAATCCAGCATTCTGGGTAATTACTATTAATCTTTGAGGTAGTTTGGAAGGGAAAACCAATGTGAATCATTTTAAAGTTTCTTGACTACCAAGGCACATGGGCTTGGTGAAACCTAAATGGTTCTTTATGTCTTTCAAAGGAATTAATAGTTTTTCGTGTTCTACAGAGATTGTTGTTTTTTTTCCTTCTAATGTCCTTTGGATAAAATGCTGACCCAGTGTACTAGTTTTCTAGGGCTGTCATAACAAACTGCCACACACTGGGTGGTTTAAACAACAGAAATTTATTTTCTCACAGTTCTGGAGGACGGAGACCAAGATCAAGGTTTTGGCAGGGTTGGTTTCTTTTGAGACTTTTCTCCTTGGCCATCTTCTCCCTCTCACTTCATATGTATTTCCCTCTGTGCATATCTGTGTACAAATTTCCTATCATATTAAATTGAGACCCACCCTACTGATCTCATTTTACCTTAATTACTTATTTATAGATCTTATCTCCAAATACAGTCACATTCTGAGGAACTGGGGTTAGTTAGAAATTGAACATATGAATTTTGGAAGACACAACTCAGTCCATAACACCCACAATACTTGGAATTGAGTTATTCTTCAAATTTAAACTAAATTTCGCAAGATTACCAAGCATTTGTCTTTATATTTCAACCAATAATGCATTTCATATGCATTCAATATGTTACAACTATATTCTTTCAGTCAGATACATCATCATGGTGTGGCATTTATGGTAAACTGTATATTTCAACATTTGTACTATTCTTTTTCTTTTGAGACTTTTAAAGAGGATGACAGGGTTGGCATTATATTGGCTAGCTGATTCAGATTCCTATATTATAATGACCTTTGACCTTGAATTTCTGCCTCTAAAGTTTCTTTCTTCCTGATGTTCTCATCTTTCCATGTATCTAGTTTCAGTATAATTTACACTATCACCAACCATTCTTCTTCTGTTCCCCCTTCCTTTTTTCAATTTTGATCTTATGCCTGAATATGTATCACTATTACTAGTAGTCTCTCTTCTTTAAACTGTGTTTAGTAGGAAAATCTTGCAGGCATATAAAATACTATTCCCTGACAACAAGAGAAGGACTTCAGTGAAAATAGTGAAAAATCAAGTCTGTCTGGATAATTGGAGCAACAAACCAACAACCTGGGAATTAAATGTAATAATTAATTAAATAGTAGATGAAACCTAAAAATAAGTATTCTAAAAAACAGAGCGAAAAGTTCGCGTGTGATTGGCATTGCAAGGTACATTTTATTACATTGCTTCTTCTTAGAAATAATTCATCCTGTACTAAATCAATTCAGTAATAGGAGATACACAAATACTATGCTCGTCTCTGAGACTGAGGAGTAGACACAGAATAGTTACTTTTAATATCTAACTATTGGAAATACCTTTCTAAAAAGTTAATTCACTTGGTTACTCTTAATCTTTATTTTTCAGCAGAGAAATCAATTGTTAAAGTTCACTCTTCCCATTTGTGAAGTACTCTTTAGTCTTGTCTGCCTACGATATCCAACACACATAAATGTACCAGAACCTTGGAGCATTACTCAGGAAACAAAATGCAATATTTTCCTGAGTCACCTTGTACTTGCACTGACAGATTGACTCACAGTTAGACTTGATGCTTTATGGTTTTGTTGGCCAGACTTCCATCTGTACGACTGTTTGGGGTGTAAAAATATCCCTGTCTTGGCCACTGTTCTTTTTAGCACAGTTTTACTTGTTCCTTGCCCTTGATTTAACCTTGATTTTTAAAAAACTCATTCTTAGGCATTTTTCCTTTTACCAAATAAGATTTGATTAAATATGTGCATACATGTCTGTGTGTGCAACTGGAACAGCCTCGGAGCAATGCCAAAAGGAAGAGCCGCAACACAAGTTTGAACAGCAGTGTCGTTGACTTATTGCTGTGATTATACTAATTGCTCATCTACTTGGTGGGAGGCTGCAGGAAGCTGCTTTAAAGTAATCAAGCTGATCTAGGCCCTTCTATTTATATAATTCTGAAAATTCTTATATTCCAAAAAGACATAATTGCATTTTTCTTGTTTTAAAAATAGGCTCATTTCTTTCTTCTTCTCACCCTTCTCATTGCCTCAATTCAATAATAAATATTTGATAGCTTCTTAGTCATTATAAGAATAAGCATAAACTATCCTTCATTTCATAGTTCTGAATACAAAGCCCTCAATATTAATTAATGGATGTAAAGTGCAAGGCAAACATTCTAGAAAATAATATTTGTTTAGGTAATGTCTTGTAGATGGTAAATTTTATGTACATTTTTTTGTGGAAGCATTTCTGTGTAATGAGAAAAGACAATGATGTCCTTAGCTTAAAGTTTGGACCTTTATTTATTCAGTCAATATTTTAGCATTATGATTAGTATTATTATGTCAATTGCTACTATAGAATTAACTAACACAAGGCTTTTGGCCACCATATATGAATTTATATATTTTATTTTGATTTGTTCTGGGTAAAAAAAAATGTTTAACAAAAATTCAAAAGTTATTAAAATGTATCATTGTTGAAAATATTTGGGAGCCTGGACTTAAAAGCTCTTTATTGTATGTGCCACTCAACTTCTCCTCCACTATTCTGCACTCATAAACAAAGATCCCTTTGTGATCTGGTAAGAACATGTTAGCATCTTGGAGTCACTCAAATCCAAATACTCCAGTTGCATTACTTTCTAACTCTATGGGACTGAGGCTCCACTGAGCCACAGTTTACTAACAGTATAAACTGGGTATTAATACCTGCTTTAAATTGTAAAAATTAAATAATTAGCACACATAAAATGCATGTCACTAAATAGAGACTAAATTTTTTAGTAATATTCTTGTTCATCAAATCTCCCTCCAAAATTGTATTGCCTAAAATACCTTTTAACTTTTTGGGCTTTAGGAACTGTACCTTATTCCAGCCTCTTGCCCATTCTCCTCTGCCTTATTTCCTCTCTGAAAGATAAGAAAGCATGACAAAATTCAAGGTGCAAAATCATTTTTAAAAGAGCCTCTATAAAAGTATGTAACTTCAACCCCAGCCTGTGTGCCTCAGTAGTTGAGCATCATGGTTCAATTTCTGACACAGGCTTGGGTCGATCCCTAGTAGGGGGCATGCAGGAGGCAGCCAATCAATGATTCTCATTCTCTCTCTCTCTCTCTCTCTCTCTCTCTCTCTCTCTCTCCCTCCCTCCCTCCCTCCCTCCCTTCCTCTCTGAAGTCAGTAAAAAAAAAAAAAAGTAAAACAAATATGTTACTTTAAGTTGAAAAATTAAGATGTGATAAATTTCTTAAAATGAGTCACAAAGGCACTCAATATTGGAACCTGAAGAAATTCAACCACCTGATTTTGCAAAAGAGGAAATTATAGTCAGAATTAATTAACTTACATTAACTTACTAACTTATAGATTTGCAATATATATTTGTATACAGAATACTCACTGCTTATATCAAATAATTACATTTTTAAAATTTAATTTTTATTGTGTTTAGGAAAAAAACTAATGTACTAGATTAATTTAGGCATAATCCATTTAGTTAGAAATTATGTTTCTATATTAGTGGAATTTTAAACATAAGTGCAATGTTTTATCTTTACAACACTTTCTAAACTTCATTGTACTATTTAGCCTGTTCTTCTCAATATACTTTTCTCCCCAAACAGACACGCACATACACAAAGTTTAACTTTACCCTAAAGTTTTTGAATGACTGCTCTGGGTAGAGCAAAACAGATATTTAAACATCTTAGTAAGTCTTGAATGGAAGCAAGCCTTGTAGATGGGAAAATCTCCCAAGGTTAAACCCAGACTTTGAAAAAAAATAAAGAAAATGTATTTCAGAAAATGAAAAAAACAGTATTTGTAATGAGTAATCTGAATTGAGCAGAAGTTGGGAGAAAAGACAATTATTTCATCTTAAAAAATTATCATCCTACTTCCCATAAGGGCGTTTCACTCTTCCCAAAGGTATCAAGAGCAACACTTCCTGATGAGCTTGATGGAAAGTTCATGTGTTAATACCAACCCCTTCAAATAACTGCATTACTGAAAAAATTTTTGGCAATATTTCTCAATGAAGAAAAACTTTGTGAAATTTTCCTTAAAATAGTATAAACATTAAAGTCTAATAGAGTCTAATAACGAAGGGCTGTTCCAAAGATTTTGAGGCATCTGTGGCTGAAATATAGTTATATAGCTATACTAATCTTAGGTCACTAACATAGCACATTTTTAATTGATTTGAAGTGCAATCCTATATAATAAAAGGCTAATATGCAAGGCAACCAAATGGCAGAGTGACCAGTCGCTATGACTCACACTGACCACCAGGGGACAGATGCTCAATGCAGGTGCTGGCCCCAGGTGGTCAGTGCGCTCCCGTAGGGGTAGTGCCACTCAGCCAGAAGCCGAGCTCATGGCTGGTGAGCGCAGTGGCCGGCAATGGCAGGAGCCTCTCACACCCCTGCGGCAGCACTAAGGATGTCCAATTGATGGCTCCTGCACTGCGAGAGGACACAGGCTGGGCTAAGGAAACCCCCAAGTGCACGAATCTCATGCACTGGGCCTCTAGTAAAAATATAAAAAAGGGAAGATAAAATAAGAGATATCATTCATATAATAATAATTCATATAATTAGGTATGGTATTTAATTGGGCTTTAGAATAACTGCATATCAAACCATTTAAACCTGATGACAAATGTTTTGTTCAGTAATAATTCTCCACATAGTTCATTGTTTTTTTGGTGAAATGGCACTCCTTTAAGGTCAAGAAAAGCTCTGAGTTTAGAGGAGGGAGCTGAGGCACAGAGAAGAAGAAAAATAAGTTCCCTTTTTTAAAAAAAAATTATGCTAATCCTAAATTCATCATTTTACCTTTTGGATAATAGTACTCTTTTCTACCATACTCCCATGATATTTTGGTCAGAAATTCCCACAGAGTGGATATTCAGAATCTATAACTTGGGTTATTGGCAATCTATTTATTCCTCTTTCTTCCTAATGATGCTCATAAGTCATAGAGTAATTACTATGTTTGCTGTATTGAAATAGTTAAGTGAAAAATAATATTGTTTCTCTCTTAAGCATTATTTTTTGCTAACACAGCACAATTGTCAAAGTCCCTGAAAATTCGGGGGGGGGGGGGACTTTGGCATAATGGAAACATAAAAATAGCTAGATAGAGCATTATGCTAAGTGAAATAAGCCAGTCAGAGAAAGATAAATATCACATGACCTCACTCATTTATGGAATATAATAAACAACATAAACTGATGAACAAAAACAGATCCAGAGACAGAGAAGCATTGATCATACCATCAAACCTCAGAGGGAAGGTAGGGGAGGGTGGAGGTAAGAGAGAGAGGTCAACCAAAGGACTTGTATGTATGCATATATAACCCTAACCAATGGATACAGACACCAGGGGGTGAGGGCGTGAGTAGGGGAATGGGGGGGGAATGGAGGATAAGGACACATATGTAATACCTTAATAAAGAAAAAAATTACAAAAATAAAAATAAATAAATAGCTAGATAAAAAGCTGACAAAACACTCTGAATTATTTGAAAATAAAAATGTAAGTATACCACAAATCACAAGAGTAATACTTAGCATCTTCTAGAAGACGCTCCTAAGCTAATAAGAATATATCATTGACACAAGCTTGTGGAGAAGGATTTTGTATTATTTAAAAGTTCTTTTTGGTCAATGACTATTTTCTAATTTCTAAGTAACAATAATAATATGGCATGATTCAATTGTATACTACTAATTAAATAATTATCAGAATCAAAGACTCTTCTATTTCTGTTATGAAAAAATTTAGGTTTCCCTGTAAGTAAAAACTAAAACAAACAAACAAATAACTAAAGGTCAAGTAGCAACCAAGACCAGTGGAATATCATTGTTGGAATGCTAAAAGGGTTGAGATTGAATGCCTAGTTTTCTCAGACAAATGCTATAGGAGTCATAAATAAGACACCTATGACTCAGAGGGGAAAAAAGATCAAAATAAAAACTTAGTCCCTGAATCCTAACAAGTCAAGGCAATGGTGTGCTTTATATCGGAGGGGAAATTCCACATCGGTAGACCAGGTTTGTCAGGCCATTGGCTGACTGTCCTGCTGTGTTTATCCTGTGTGACACACACCATGCAGGGATGATGATGTGGAGAAGCCAGGAATATTTCCATTATGTGTCATGATGCTGAGGAGGGCCAAGCCTGGCTGCTGTTGACAGTCACTGATGGTATTAGCTGGCCTTCTGGATTGGCAGCAGCAGAAAATTCACTCAACATATTTTAACCTTCAGAGTTATTCAAGCACATTCTGATCTCACCAAATGGACTGATAAAAGTAAAGTACAAACTTGGCCTCCAACAGCTGTTTCCAAACAACCAATGGGAGGCGGGGCAGCGGAGCTTTGCTTTTCCCCCCTCTCTTTTTAGGTACAGTCAGCGCCTTTCAAGGCTACTTCAACAGCATTTCTCCATCGCCTAAAACACAAAGAGCTATCCTTTTAAATGTTTCAGAACACAGCAGGCCAATGAGGGGAAAAAAAGAAGAAAAGAAAGAATAACAAATGCTATGGGGTGAAACCAACCAGAATCTGAGGCCAAAGCGCTAGGCGAACATTAGATTATGCAGTTGATTCAATTCTAATTCAAGTCAAACTGGTTCAGTGTTTCACTTATAATCTTTTGTCCTTTTCTGCTTGTCCCTTATCATGAAATCTGATCTATTTGTAGGTTTAATGCAGGGCGCAGGGAAAAGGCTGACCTAACCTTAGCGTTATAGAGGATTGCACTAAATGTGGGAGTGAGAGCGGTGAGTCCACAGCTTCCTACTTGGAAATGGGCCCAGCTTGAAGAGATAAAAATAGAAGTGTCTAAATGCAACTGAATAGCTCAGCCACATGAAATTTAAATGCCAGTTCCCTTTAGCCTTCCTTTTTCTTTTTCTTTTTCTTTTTCACGCAGTCATCAGAATTTGAAAGCCCACAAATTAAAAAGCTCCTGCCGTCTGGTATCTTTTTGATAACCCATCAAACCCAACTTGAAGTTACACTGATTGAAAATGACTCCATGTACAGTATGCACTATGATGCATATACAGTGGTTTCAAACCGGCTGTTCTCATTCTCTTACAGAATTCATCAAGTTTAAAATGTCAATAAAATGCCGAAGGAGCAGTGAAACTCTAGGATAGTAATTGATTAGCAGATGGTCATCCTTATGATTCCAGTGTGCACTTCTATTAACTTTCTTTACCCTCTAAAGAAACACATTTTTAACTGAAATAAGAAAAAAAGTATTTTCCTAATATTTTACCAATCTTTGTTTCTAATTTGCCTCATTTAGCATATTTTCAGTATCGTATATTCATAGTGGGAGAAATGGAAACAAAAAACAGATTTAGAAAACCAAAATTTACCACTTAGAGGAGATGATAATTTGTTGCATTTCATCATCACTATACACTGTACGTTAATTGTTTTTATGAATACATTCATATTTTAACTTTTGTCTTCTCAATAATAGATATATCTTGATGTCCTCAGGAAAAAAAAATTATTTCTTTCTCTCTCCACTCTTCATTGGTGCTTTGCCTGAATGGGATTTCTTTGAAATTAAGGGGGACACTTTGTTTAAAAGAGGTATTTAGGTTGCAAGGAGGAATAAAAATCTGTACCAGACCATTTTAAACTCACATTTATCCAGCCTTCATCATTTTCTTTTCTAACATGTGAATATAGTTTCCAAAACCACAAACCTCACAATGTTTAGATCTCAGACTTGTAAACAGGTTTGATTTCCTTTTATTGAGCGTCTTCCTTCCTATCCTTTATTGCATTCAGCTGGCTCTAATTCCTTTTCATGTACTTGAAGAAATGAAATATTTTGTCTGAATTGAGAATAATCATGTGTTTGAGAAGATCAATCATGAAACAACAGAAAAGTGAATTGTTTTCAATGGATCTGTTTACAGTAACTGAGCAACTAGGGTTTAGATGAATAAATAAAAAGACCAGTAATTTTATTGAATTATATTGTTCAATTTCAATTGTGTCTCTTAATGTAAACAGCTCAGTGATTGATGTATTATTGAATATGTGTGGACTGTTTCTATAACGAATATGTTTATGAATGACCCTCTGAGAGTAAATCAATGTTAGAAAGAGAACTATGTGGATTTGGAGTTCAGATGATTGCAAATCAAACTTTAAAATGTCCAGCTTTTAACACTGTGTACTTCAAAATTTAAGAGGAAAAACAAAAGTACCCAAAAAGCAAAAGAGCCAATGATTTATGGGGAAACACAGAACTCTTATTAACCTTTCTTATTATCCAAGGCCATTATTCTGAAACATTCTTGAGAACATGATAACATCACCGTGACTTAGTCAAATACACTAGTGTCTTAAACTAATCATGCTTTTTAATAAAATTACGCAATTATTAGTAGTCAGGCAAACTCACTCACCACTCTACCCAATGGTTTTATTATCTCTGCTATTTTCCATAAACTACTAAACTGCATTTTTCTCTAGAGCTTCATAGATATCCAAATATCTGAACTGATTGACAAGGCAAGTAATCAGTATATATATATATATATATATATATATATATGGCTGAATAAGCCCTCATTTCTTCTTTCTTATATCTTTTAGAAATTTCATAATCTCCCTCAATTGCTCTATTTTCCTCAGTGCCTATAATTTAGCCCAAGACACTAATAAATCCTGGATGTGTATCTTCCACCAACCATGAAACAGCTACTTATAAACACTACACACAAAATGGGATGCTTCCATGATATCCAAGGAATAGAATGCTAGAAAATTCAACCAACTCCTATATTCAATCTATAATAATAAAAGCATAATATGCTAATTAGACTGCACAGCCAAATGACCTTCCAGACGTCTTTCTGGACGACGTTCCACATGAAGCCGGGGCTGTGAGGGCCAACCCCTTGCACAAATTTCATGCATTGAGCCTCTAGTAGTAATATAAAATCTGTTGCTATAGTCTGAGGTTGAATAAGTAATGTCTCTATGACATGGTACATCTTTTGATGATACCTCTTCCTTCTCAGATCTTCCAAATGTCTTTCCCAGATTCTATATATAACCTCTTTTCTTCTTGCATCCCACATATTCAAAAATATCATTTAATCATATGTGAACAACTCCTAAATTGGTATATCAAGACTATATTTTTCTTCAATCTTATTTCCATTTTACTTTTTTCAATTGCCTGTCACTTTCCTTCCAAATCAACATTTATCTTAAACCATTATCCTGATTTCTATAAATGTGCCAAAATTCTCCTGGTTAGTCAGCTCAAAACTCCGAGTTTTCTCTTCCTTATCTCCTCACTAATAGTCTACTACTATCACCTTACATTTACATTTTGCTTCACAATTTGCAAATATTGTATTTATATGCCGTTTATTCACTGCAACAATAAGCATGTGAAGTATGGACAAATAATGACCTAGAAATTTGCTAATCAGGGTCTGGTTCATGGGCCAGCAGTGTTGGTATCATTTGGGAACCTGAATTTCATCCCCATTCCAGACCACCTGAATCAGAACCTTCACTTTAACAATATCTCAAGTAACTTGTGTGTGATAACATTTTAAAGATTGTCCTAGGAGAGATAATATATCTGTTTGAGATATCACAGTCAGGAAGTAGAAGAATCAGAATTAAAAACAAAATATTCTAACTCCAGGTCCCAAAACCTGAAACTGTGCGGTTCAAAATGTGGTCCTCAGACCAACAGCATCAGCTCTACCTTGGAACTTGCTCGAAATGCAGATTGCTGGGTTTTGTCTTACATCACTGAAAATGTCAGGAGCAAGTACCAACAATTAGTGTGTCTACAAGTTCTGCAGTTAATTCTTATTCATGTTATAGTTTGAGAAGTAGTCTAATGCAATGTATATCTCCTGTCTCTCATCGCTTTGCCATTTAGGTGCCAAATTGTCTCTCACCTCTGCCATTTCTATGTCCTTTATTACCTCACACATCTAACTCATTATTCTCATTTTGTACTTAAGCGAATAGCCACCTTATCTTTCTTTAACCAGCCAACCCAGCTACATCTTTTTCTTAAGCACTTATACTCCTCATTCCTGTACAGTAATTCCTCATTCTCTTTTTTCTATCCTCACGCAAGACTTTGTTTATTGATTTTTTTTTAGAGAGAGGAAGGAAGACAGAGAAAGGTACAGAGAAATATTGATGTGAGAGAAAAACATCCAGAGATTGCCTCCCATACACACCTTCGTATGTGTCCTGACAGGGAATCAAACCCATAACCTTTTGGTTCATGGGACAACACGCCAATCAACTAAGCCACTGGGCCAGGGATAATCCCTTTATTCTTTGATTCAATCATTTATTCATGATTCAACAAACATTTCAGTGTCTCGGATAATGGGTCCACTGCAAAAAAATTCAGTAGCTCACCATTGCCTCCTAAATAAAGTAGTTTCTCTTCACATTGCCCTTCATGAGCTTTCTGTGTATCCTCAAACTCCTCTTCCATTGCTCTGTATGAGGTTTCACTCCAGATAAAGGGACAGAAGGAAGTCCAAGAAAACCAACAAAGGATATACTTATACCTGTAGGTGACACCTAGATCTCTACCATTTAGGACTAAGCTAGTGTTGACTGAAGGTCTTTGCAGATCTCTTCCTGCCGAGAGCCAAAATTTACCTCATAAGATGGTTGGATATGAACCCACTTGTAAAAGAAAATACCATGAATGTGTAGTGAAGAACTGTGGCCCAAGACAGTTTCTCAGTCTAGAGGGATTTTTTGAATGGTTGACAGTCATTTAGTGTAAATACAACTATAAATCCATGTAGATGAACCTTCACATGACTAGGAAATACTATAGATATGGGTCCACTTTCTTTGAATTGCTGAAAGTTAGAAACTTAATAGGCTTTAAAGATATTCAAGTGATGTCATCTTATTACAAATGAGATATCTGGGCTCCACTGAAATTAAGTATCTTGTACTAAATCTAGTGTAATACAGCAACAAGCTGAGATGCCTTGATTTCAATTGAGAATTTTATGGTACAGCAGTGATTCTCACTCCTAGCTATATCTTAAAATCATCAATGGAATTTTAAGAAAAATCTACAATTAGTCCCCATATCCAGAGATTATATTTAAATGATCTGTAAAGGAGGTCTTACAGTGTTATCTTTATTTCCCCAGGTAATTCTAATGTGTGTTTAAGGTTGAGAACCATTGTACTATGCAGTGAGC
>PVJC01021560.1:0-28094 GCA_004026665.1 Murina feae
AATTGGGAGGAGGGGAGCTATGGGGGAAAAAAGAGGAACAACTGTAATAATCTGAACAATAAAGATAAATTTAAAAAAAAAAGCTTCCACCAAACAAAAGCCCTGAGCCAGATGGCTTCATAGAGGAGTTTTACCAAACATTCAAGGAAGAACTAAAACCTATTCTCCTCAGACTATTCCAAAAAATTCAAGAGGAAGGCACACTTCCCAGCTCATTATATGAAGCTAGCATCACCCTAATACTAAAACCAGATAAAGACAACAGTGAAAGAGAATTACAGACCAATATCCCTCATGAACACAGATGCCAAAATCCTCAACAAAATCCTAGCAAATCAAATCCAGCCATACATCAGAAAGATCATACACCATAACCAAGTAGGATTTATCCTAGGGATGCAAAGATGGTACAATATCCACAAATCAATAAACATGATACATCACATAAACAAATTGAGAGATAAAAACCACATAGTCATATCAATTGATGCAGAAAAAGCATTTGACAAAATTGAACACACATTTTTGATAAAAACTTTCAGCAAGGTGGGAATAGAAGGATCATACCTCAATATAATAAAAGCCATATATGACAAACCCTCAGCCAAAGTCATACTCAATAGGCAAAAACTAAAAGCATTTCTCCTAAGAACAGGAACAAAACAGGGATGCCCACTCTCACCACTCCTGTTCAACATAGTACTGGAAGTATTAGCCATTGTGATTAGAAAAGAAGAAGAAATAAAAGGCATCCAAATTGGAAAAAAAGAAGTAAAACTGTCCTTATTCACAGATGACATGATATTTTACATGAAAAAAACCCTAAAAACTCCATCAAAAATTATTAGATGTAATAAATGAATTTGACAATGTAGCAGAATACAAAATTAATGCCAAAAAATCTATGGCATTTCTATACACCAATAGTGAACTTACAGAAAGAGAGACTAAAAAAGCAATCCCATTTACCATCGCACCAAAAAAAATTAAGATACCTAGGAATAAACTTAACTAAAGGGGTAAACTCAGAAAACTACAGGACATTGAAAAAAGAGATAGAGGAAGACATAAACAGCTGAAAGAATATACCATGTTCATGGATTGGTAGAATCAACATCATTAAAATGTCCATACTACCCAATGCAATCTATAAATTCAACGCATTCCCCATTAAAATACCAACAGCATATTTCACAGTCCTAGAAAGAACACTCCAAAAATTCATCTGGAATAAAAAAAGATCCCAAATAGCTGCAGCGATCCCGAGAAAGAAGAACAAAAAAGGTGGGATCTCAATATCAGATATCAAGCTGTATTACAAAACCACTGTTCTCAAAACTGCTTGGTACTGGCACAAGAACAGTCATATAGATCAATGAAATAGAATAGAGAATCCAAAAATTGACTGGAACCAATATGCTCACTTAATATTTGACAAAGGAGGCAAGAACATACAATGTCAAGACAGTCTCTTCAATAAATGGTGTTTGGAAAATTGGACAGATACATGCAAAAAAATGAAACTAGACCACCAACTTACACCATACACAAAAATAAACTCAAAATGGATAAAGGACTTAAACATAAGACAGGAAACCATAAAAATACTAGG
The DNA here is from genome assembly GCA_004026665.1 of Murina feae. Taxonomy (NCBI): domain Eukaryota; kingdom Metazoa; phylum Chordata; class Mammalia; order Chiroptera; family Vespertilionidae; genus Murina; species Murina feae. The sequence goes on from PVJC01021560.1 coordinate 1,613, forward strand.
GGAATTCAAAGGCAACAAAATCTCAAGACATATGCTGAAGCAATGTCTTCACTGATACAGATCCTAAGGCATTGGAAATTAAAGAGAAAATAAACAAATGGGACTATCTGATCTAATAAAAGTGTAATATTGAAATTGACCATCTCTTTGGGACGCCTAAGCCACGCCCACCAGCCAATCAGAGCAACTGTATGCAAATTAACCCAGCCAAGATGGAGGCCGGCACTCACGGAGCTGAGTAAACAGGCAGCTTCCATTGCAGCAGGAGTAAAACTGTTTGTCGGCTGGCTGGGCCCATCTGTGCTCCAAGCAACAACATATTTGCAACATTGTCTCAATTATAGAAGCCTTGAGCTGAAGCAAACAGCAGTCCTGACTGCAACTACTAAGGCAACATTGTCTCAATTATAGAAGCCACAAGCTGAAGCAGACAGGAGGCTTCTTTCCTGCCTAGACCTTGGCTTAAAGGAACAGTGTATCAATTATAGAAGATAAATAAACCCCAGAAACCTGCTTCCAGCCAGCCTTGCTGGGACATTGGGTCTATGGGAGCTGTGGGATGCCTGAAAGCCAGAAAAGAGACTTCAGGCCCACACCCAAGCTGGCCACACCCCAAAAGGGTGAGGGACTCCACTGGGAGGCTTGGCCAGCCTGCAAACAGCCATCAGCCCCTCACCCAAGCTGGCCAGGTACCCCAGTAGGGACCCAAAACCTGAAGGGACTGCGGGCAGCCTGAAAACAGTCCTCAGACCTGCACCCAGGCTGGCCACACCCCAATGGGGTGAGGACTTCACTGGGGGGCTTGGCCAGCCTGCAAACAGCCATCAGCCTCTCACCCAGGTACTGGGGTACCCTGGCCAGGTACACCAGTAGGGACCCAAAACCTGAAGGGACTGTGGGCAGCCTGAAAACAGCTCTCAGCCTGTCACCCAGGCTGGCCACACTCCAATGGAGTGAGGGTCCACACTGGGGGGCTTGTCAAGCCTACAAACAGCCATCAGCCCCGCACTCAGGCTGGCCAGGTACTCCAGTAGGGACTCGAACCCTGAAGGGACTGTGGGCAGCCTGAAAATGCTCCTCAGCTCCTCACCCAGGCTGCCCAGGCACCCCAGTAGGGACTCAAAACCTGAAGGAACTGTAGGCAGCCTGAAAATAGGGTGAGGGTTCACACTGGGGGGCTTGGCCAGCCTGCAAACAGCCATCAGCCCCTCACCCAGGCTGAGCAGGCACGTCAGCAGGTGGACATCCCCCGAGGGGTCCCAGACTGTGAGAGGGCACCGGTCAGGCTGAGGGACCACCCGAGTGCACAGATTTTTGTGCACTGGGACCCTAGTCCTTACATAAAAGTATCAAACTAGCCTTAGCTACTGTGGCTCAATTGGTTGAGCGTTGTCCAGTACACCAAGGGGTTGCTGGTTCAATTCCTGATAGGGGGTGTGCAGGATGCAGCCGATGTCTCTCTCTCTCTCTCTCTCTCCCTCTCTCTCTCTTTCTCTCTCCCAAAAAAAGAAAATCAATAAAAAACTTTAAAGACGGGAACAAGCTATTGATACATGCAATGGCATAGATGAATCTTATAACATGTTACTGAGTGAAAAAAAACAGACACAAAGAGTACATATTTAAAATTACAAGTGTATGAAGGAAGCTTGAGACTATTTAACTGCAAAAGTGATTTCAGGAAAACTTTTTGGGTGATAGAAATACTCTAAATCTTGGTTGTGATGTTAGCTAAACAGGTATATGCAATTTGTCAAAATTCCTTCAATGGTATACTTAAAATTGGTGTATTTTAATGTTTTCAAATTATCCTATCTAATAAAAGAGTAATATGCAAATTGACCATCACAAGATGGCTTCCCCCATGTGGTCAAAGACGGCCAGCACAAGATGGCCCGCAAGGGAGGGCAGTTGGGAGGGACCCAGGCCTGCAAGGGAGGGCAGTTGGGAGGGACCCAAGCCTGCAAGGGAGGGCAGTTGGGAGGGACCCAGACCTGCAAGGGAGGGCAGTTGGGAGGGACCCAAGCCTGCAAGGGAGGGCAGTTGGGAGGGACCCAAGCCTGCAAGGGAGGGCAGTTGGGAGGGACCCAAGCCTGCAAGGGAGGGCAGTTGGGAGGGACCCAGGCCTGCAAGGGAGGGCAGTTGGGAGGGACCCAAGCCTGCAAGGGAGGGCAGTTGGGAGGGACCCAGGCATGCAGGGGAGGGCAGTTGGGGGGGACCAGGCTGGCAGAGGAGGGCAGTTGCGGGGGAACCCAGGCCTGCAGGTGAGGACAGTTGAGGGGAATAGATAGAGCAAGAAAATAAAACATAGTTGTCTCAAAGGATGAAGTGAGCCTTCAGTTTTAAGCTTTTCCTAAAGTGGAAAGTTTTAGGTCAGCATCTGAGAACGTTGCTCTGCACACTGGTAGACTAGACATCACCTTGGAGTGTTCCAGTGGGGACCATTCTCATAACAACATTGTACACACCTCATTTGACTTGGTCCAGCACTTGCTTCTGAAGGAGGCTGTAGTCACAGAGATGCTGAGCTCTGCTATGCTGAGGATCAGTAAGACTGACAAAATTCCCTGCAAAAAAAAAAAATGAGGATGAATAAATGGCATTTGAGATGAAAGCTATTCCATTTTAAAGATCAAAGTCAAGGACCACTTACACTGTATGACCAAGTAAAGCAAAACCCATATTTTAGATGTATCTGTAGCCATCAGTGATTTAACAGTTTTCATCTTATATCTTCCTGATAAGCAGGGGAAACTAACTCCAATATAGAGGCCAGGCAACCATCTTAAAAGAGTGAAACAGGAGGGGAGATGATAGGGAGTAAAGGTATTTCTAGGATCCATACATTATTCAGTTCCAGGCAATAGTTACCATGTGAGAATATGGGTTCCATGATGCCTTGTCATTTTCCTTTCCCAGGAAAGCCGGATATTTTTATATGAAATTTTCCAGTTATTTATTGACTTGTGTAAATCAACTAGAATATAACTTCAGCCTGAATATAGTCTGACGATTGCTATTTTGCACGCTCTGCTTTAAGATAGTGTTTAGATCAAGAAGCAGCATGGAATAGCATGATGTTCAAAAAGCTTAGACACTGGAAACAGGAACAGTGGGGTGAGATTCCTTGGACAGTGACTGAGTCTATACGAATCTTGATTTTTCTTCAACATATTCAAAAGCTTGGATATAACCCATTTGTTGATAAACCAATAGGTGTGAAGTGCCTACTGTGAATTCACTGGCTTCTGCTGTTGAATGAGATACCTGGTTTTGGTCTTTGTGGAATTTTGTCATAGTAAGGAAAGCAGACAGTAACAAATAATTAGGTAATTATTTACTTAACTAAATTGTGTGAAGTGCTATGAAAAAGTATTGGGAGCTGTGCACAGTTATCACAGGAGATCCGACTAGGACTGCATTGAGGGTAGAGGTGCAATCAGAAAGGAGCTCCTTTAAAAAGTGATGTTTATACTAAATTTAAAGAATGAGGAGTTCTTTAAGTGGAAAAGGATAGGCAGTGGGAAGCATTTGCAGCAAGAAAAGGCTGATTTTATGGTCCTGGAGCAGTGAGTACTTGACACAACAGGGAATTTCAGAAAGTGGCAGGAGAATAGAGTGAGAAAGATAGAGGCCTGGAATAATGTCAGGAAAGTAGGCAGGATAGGTTCTACAGGGTCCTACAAACCTTTTAAGATTGGGATCTTGCCCTGATCAGTTCTGCTTGGTGGATAGAGCATTGGCCTGTGGACTGAAGGGTCCCAGGTTCGATTCCGGTCAAGGACATGTACCTTGGTTGTGGGCACATCCCCAGTAGGGAGTGTGCAGGAGGCAGCTGATCATTGTTTCTCTCTCATTGATGTTTCTCTCTATCCCTCTCCCTTCTTCTCTATAAAAAAATTCAATAAAATATTTTTTTACAAAAAGATTGGGATCTTAATTCTGTTTATCGGACGCCATTGACTTATGTCCTCAGATTTACCTTTCGAAGTGATGACTGGCTTCAGTGTAGACAATGGATGGTCTTTGCAATAGAGATCAGTCCGAGAGTTGTCTACAGCCCACTGTTCTGGCATTTTTAGTTTATGATGTGAGGGTTACAGCAAGGAATAGTGGAAGTAAACAAGGGAGGTCTTGAAAGAAATCCTTCATGGTTCTGTACACAGAGACTAATCCTGCAATACCAGACCATGTGGGCAAGTAGGCAGCAGAGTTTCATTTATATGGGGACTTAACCCTTCCAGTATACATTTCTTCCTGGTTTATACTAAAGTAATGTATAATAATGGCCTTCTGTCCATCAAGAAAAGGGTACAAATGATAATGCCAAATATTGTTGTCCTAATTAGGACCATGTTTTGTCCCTTAATAACCTTTTATAAGTGATTATGAGGATTAAATAAGATCTCACATTGAATAACTGATAGCTCTTTTTCCTTTCCTTCTTCTTTGGGGGAGACAGTTTCTCATTATTTCACTTCACTTCCACCCAAATGGGTCAAATCTCATTAACAATATAGGATCAAAGCCATTAAGATGTGGCTTAAATAAAATAAAACCCCAGGATTTGCTTGGGGAAGTAGAAGGAAATGCCTTTTGGAATTATTGACATGCATAAAAATAATCTCATTTAATGCTTTTTAGATAAATACATAAAATTATACCTACAGTTATATTTCCTAGTAAAGATACCTTTCATCTGCTTTAATGGCTACATTTATGTAAAATTAACATGGCTACATTTATATAAAATTAATTCTAAAATTATTAACATGCTTTACTAAGTGACTTAAACACCTTCTCCCACTGTGTTTGGTTTTAGTATTGAATAAACATTTTAGATCATTCTGTTCATTATTAATGCTGAAAAGATAAATTTTAATCCAATCCATGTCAACTCTAATGGTAACAGCTAGAACATATTGACTACATTGTATCAGCTAGTACTATAACTTAAGTAATCCTCTCAACAACCCGATGAGGTAGGCATTCTTATGGTCTTCATTTTCCACATGAGGAAAACTGAGGCTCAGAGTAGACAAAATGTTAGGCCAAGGTCACAAGCTTATAAGTGACAAAACCAAGATTTCAAATCCAAACACTGTGGCTGTTAAATCACAACATGGTTCTCAACATTCAGTTCAAATGTAGATACATCATCAATTATCAAAATAAAAATTAATGAATTGATGCATCGTGACTACAGCTCAGATAAGGTTATACAGATTCATTGTAGAGAATGAGACCAACTTACATTGTAAAGGACTCTACCTATAACACATATTCCTTCAAGCGAAGGCATCTTGCAGTACTGGTGCTGATATTGAAAGCTGATGATGGTGAGAGTGATCCCAGCCACTGCAGCCAAAGAACTGATCACATTCATGAGCGTGATGATTTGCCCCTGGAAAAGTTTTATAAAATAAGAAAATAATTTAAAAATCAAACCAAACCAAAATACCTTGTAAGAAATTCTTAATGCATTTATCTTTCCAGATACCCTTCCAGGATGAACTGCTCCATCAGGTCAGTCTGCTCAAAAGGCTTGATTAACTTAAATCCTGGTTCATCAAAGTCAGAAGACAATCTGCTTTAATATAAGCCAGGAAGCCAAGAAAGAGAATGAGTGGAGTAGGGGTGCACTATGGTTAATACTTAAGGAAATGTTCATTTTATTTGGATGCAACACCTTTCACAATACATAAGCAAAATAGTGTGTAGAAATTATCTTGGCATTATAATTGGACCTGATTCTCAGTCTAAGTGAACTAGGACCTCATACAAGAGAGTTAATCTCTTGGAATCTCAATTTGTATCTTTAAAAATGAGAGTGATGACATCTAATTTTAGTATGCATTTATTGACCTATTTTAATAAATACTTAGTGTGTACCAGCTATGTGTCAGACACTGACTTAGGCCCCTGGGAAGGTGAAGTGGGAGAGGGGCCACAAATTGTTCCCAATTAAGAACCCCTTTTCATCTCACTGCACAAAGAAACTAATCACTAAGCTTTTACAATACACCCAAAAATATATATATTGCCAATCTGACAAAATAATAGGTATAATTTTGATTCACCTATTAGATGAATATTGTGTTGGCTGCTGTCATTTTTTATTTGACAGTCTAAGGGGAAAGAGATCAGTGCCCATGACTAAATAGTCAGGTATTGCATGATTTAAAGGTTTTTGTGGCACACCTGTTGAAAATCGTTGCGTTAGAGGAGCATAGGACAGTTTCTAATAAGCAACTTTCAGTTTAGTTGACCAGAGAATGAGGAACCAGTAGAAGGATGTAAGGTTAATGGCGACACAGACAAACAGGAATTACTTGAACTGCAAATTTGGTGTATAAAGATTTTCCTGAGAAACCCTAGATTCCTAAAGGCTTTATACGCAAAGATGAGATAAAGCAAGTAGATAATTTTAAATTATAAAGAAGTCATAAAAATGACTTACCAGATATTTTTTCTTCCAGTTGAGTCCTGTGAAATATCCTGCAATAATAAACTTTTAAAAAAGAAAGGAGACCAAAGTTAAATAGGTGATAGATTTCACCACCTTCCAACATAGTTTACTCTGGAGATTATATTTTAATCTATTTAATCTAACTCTTCTCTGAACTCCAAGAACTGTTGAAGTCTCTGCTGATCTTCTACAGATGCTTGAACAACATTCAGATGTTCACAAATGTAGTAGTTATTCGCTAGATGATAGTTTTTAGTGATGCTGTAAATACAAATCTTAATATTTTATAAGAAGCATCCACAGGGTCCCTGAAATCCAAGGTGAAATTTAGAAATCATGAAGAAGCTTGGAGTACTCGTCAGCTACCCCTTGCAGCATCAAAAGAATTACTGGTAGTGTAAACTGGACAATACCACATTGATCTTCTGTAAATGTTGCTAAGTGAGACAGACCTTCTAATGCCCACCCAAATATATTGGGGGTAAACCCAGCCTGAATGGAGGCCTCTGGATGCGTAATGAAAAAATACATTATCAGCACCCATTTTTGACAAGAAATTCTTAATCTGTTCACATTTATTCTAAATCCATAATAAATCACACTAAGCTGTCCCGAATATTCATTCATTTGCTAATCAGAAGCAGAAGTCCATAATCTTGGCCCTTTTCTTTTTGACTGAGAACGCTGAGGTGATCCATAGCAAATCCTATATAATAAAAGTGTAATATGCAAATTTACCATCCCTTTGGGACACCTAAGCCACGTCCATCAGCCAATCAGAGCGGCTGTATGCAAATTAACCCAGCCGACATGGCACTCAGGGAGCTGAGTAAACAGGCAGCATCCGTTGCAGCAGGAGTGAAACTGTTTGCAGGCTGCCTGGGCTTCTCTCCAGCTCCAGGGAATAACGTATTTGCAACATTGTTTCAATCCTAGAAGTATCAGGAGCTGAAGCAAACAGCAGGCTGGGCCTGACTTCTATGGGAAACAGTGTTTCATTATAGAAGCCAGAGCTGAAGCAGAGAGGAGGCTTCATTAACTGCCTAGGCCCCGGCTTAAAGGAACAGTGTATCAATTATAAAAGATAAACAAACCCCAGGAACCTGCTTCCAGCCAGCCTTGCTGGGACATTGGGTCAATGGGAGCTGTGGGCAGCCTGAAAGCCTGCAAACAGCCATCAGCTCCTCACCCAGGCTGGCCAGGTACCCCAGTAGGGACCCAAAACCTGAAGGGACTGTGGGCAGCCTGTAAGCGCCCCTCAGCCCATCACCCAGGCTGGCCACACCCCAATGGGGTGAGGATCCACACTGGGGGGCTTGGCCAGCTTGCAAACAGCCACCATCCCCTCACCCAGGCTGATCAGGCACACCAGCAGGTGAACATCCCCAGAGGGGTCCCAGACTGCAAGAGGGCACAGGTCGGGCTGATGGACCTCCCGAGTGCACAAATTTTTGTGCACCAGGCCCCTAGTGTTTACGTAAAAGGTTCCAGCCATCTAACTCATTACACTAGAGCCAAATGGGGACCCAGCGGGACTTGCAACATCGGGTATAGGTAATTTTGAGAAAACCATTGATGTCTTTACTAACGGTAGCAATGAAGGTCAAGGCATATGGCTAGATTTTGGGGTCTGAAAAGTAGTTTCTTCTGGAGAATTCAATTTCTTAGATTCCATTGAGTATGATGAAGGCATTACTCTTCCATTTGTAACAGCAGCTTCTTGGCAGAGAACCAGTTTCTGAGTCATATCATTTAAAAGATTCAAACACTCCCTTGAAATGGCTGTCCGTTTGTAGGGATATCCACCTGGGTGTCTAAGACTAAAACCCCTGTGTTTTCATGAAAGAGGCTATTGAGAAAGCAACATAAGGTCCTGCAAGGCCAAGTACTTTATGATGAGGGCCAGATTGCTGTTTAAAACTCCCTATTACTCATTGAACAGACTGTCCAACCTCAGAGGGAAGGCAGGGGATGGGGAGCGGGGTAAGAGTTCAATCAAAGGACTTGTATGCATGCATATAAGCATAACCAATGGATACAGACAGTAGGGGGGTGAGGGCATGTGCTGGGTGGGGGGTGAGAGCAGGTGGGGAAAGGTCAATGGGGGAAAAAGAAGACATATTTAATACTTTAACAATAAATAATTTAAATTTTTTAAAAAACCCTCCTTATTACATGACAAGTCACCTAATTATAAGAGCACTTCACTAGTTCTCTCAGAGAGGGTTTATTTACCAGAACTCTCAGCATCTAGGACACTACTGTGCTTAGTAAATATCTTTTCAATGAAGAGTGGAGTTTTTAACAAGCAGTACGCCAGGATTTAAAATTCATGCCTGCAGATCACACAAAGTCACACTGGGAAAATTCCTGTTGTGAGGAGTTGGTTTGATTTTTCTACAGTGCGACATGATTAGTTTGAAAATCATATTCAGTGTTATTTATATATAGAAATGAAAATTCTACTAATTGTCTTTGAAATGCAAATTGTTGAAAAGGCATGAAATATTTATGTTCATCTAAAGAGAACAGTGATTGCCCAGCTGGCGTGACTCAGTGGTTGAGCATAGACCTATGAACCAGGAGGTCACTGTGTGGTTCCAGGTCAGGGCACATGCCCGGGTTGCAGGCTTGATCCCCAGTAGGGGGCATGCAGAAGGAGGCAGCCAATCAATGATTCTCTCTCATCATTGATATATATATATATATCTCCCACTCCCTTCCTCTCTGAAATCAATAAAAAGATGTTTAAAAAATAAAAATAAAGACAGCATGGATTTTAATAAATTAGACTACTATTTTTCATTTCATCCACTTGTTTATTGAATGATTCATTCATTCATCTACTGTGCATTAAGCATGAGTCTAGGTCCTGAGAATGTAATGGCAACTGAGACAATATCCTTACCCTCTTGGAAGTGTATGTTCTATTGGGGGAAACTCTAATGAATCTAGCCTTAAATATTGTGGCACAACAACAGGAGCCACAGCTGTGAGGATTGGATGAAAATACCACTATACTAAGAATTTTATTTATGGCTCTATAATTAACTAGATGAGTGACACTCATAAAATTGTCTTTTGGGATTACAAGGGGATTAAACCATAGTAATTATCTTAAACTTCTTGTTAAGCTATGAGAGTCTGTGATTCTATGAGTGCTAGCTAGATATGTTTAAATTATTAACTTCTCTCAAACTCAGTTTCCTTATTTGCAAAGGAGAAAATGGGATATTTACCCATCTAATCCCCTAGATTGTAGAAAAAAAGCTAATGTCTTACTATATACACAAGGGACATGGAAACCTTTAAATACTGAACACCTGGGAGTAGTTATTGCCATGATGATGATGATAGTGTAGTGTCCTAATAGAATCACTTTACTGTGGAAAGGCCTGGTCTCCTTGGGGTCCATGTTCATGGGATTCATTATCTCAGGATTTAAGACAGTCTTTATAGTAACTTTTCTAAAGCTCTGACAGTACTCACAATAAGTGCTCCCCAGAATGTATATCCTGTCCAGAAAACAAGTGGAAATCTTTGGGAGAAAAGGAAGTAATTAACTGCAAATATCGCTCCAATGCCTATCATGATCAAGGCAAGCAGGATCTGGATAGCCTGTGGAGAGAAATTGGGTACATGAGGTCACAAATGCCCAAGTCTTTGGACCTGCTCTCCCAGGTCCCTTGGGCTTCCCTCTAACCTCCTTAATGCATTCCTCTTTCCATTGACCAACCACACTCAGGTTTTCAGGGGGCCCATTGTCTCTTTCCTCATCACACTTGCCCGGGTCTTTCAAGTTCAGATGCTCTACTCTTGTGCATCACTACTTGCTATATCTCTTGGTGTTACCAATTTATCTTGTATCAGACAAATTTGAGTATATGTCCTCTTTCTGAGGAAAGAGACTACAAACTATACGCCCTTACATTTTTTTCCCTTCTGTAGCATCCGAATCCTGTTATTATCTCCACACCTCAACACACACACATTTCGCACATTCACTGTATGCTTTTGGGATTGTAGCTCAGCCCAATTCTCTAGTACTTTATGACATTTGCTAATGCAGAGCAAAGAGACTGGGGTGAGGTTGTGTCTCATCTCTTCATGCAATGGCCTGACTAATCGGAGAGTAACCTAGTGGACTCATCAGTCTGCAGGGAGGGGAACTCCATGGTGGTTGTGCAGGGTCAGTGGTTCCTCCAGGCTTTGTCCCCAGGCCACACCTCTGTGTCACTGTGCCTGCCACAAGTAGTGAATTTACCCTTGTCCCTTCTATGTGCGTTTATGATTTGTTTGCATGTGTATGTCCACTTTGTGGATGACTTTGGAGCACTGTAATTTTTAAAGAACTCCCAGTGCCTTTAACAGCACAAAATGGAAGTTTAACCTCTCTTCCAATGGCTTTTGCTCCAAGCTCAGTGGTGCCACCACACCCGGATGTCACCTCCTCAATAAAATATTTGGAAAAATTACACCAACTTCTTACATCCCCTCTGTTAGGATTCAAAGACAGTACTAACTCTTCATTAAACAGTGTGAGGATTATTTCCTCAGAGTCGGGCAGTTTGTAATTACAGGTAAATATTCTATTTCTCAGAGTTAAATAAGCCCTCAGAAACATGTCTAAGACATGAAGCAAACTGTGTGTGTTTCTAAACAGAAATTTTTTTATCTTGTTTATTTAAAAAAATCTAGGGGAATTGTATTATTAGCTCTTCTACTGGTGATCTAATTATTTGTACAAGCAAATGACTTACAAGTGTTTATGATTAATCAAGGATACATTGTGGCTGAAGGGGGCGAGGAGAGAGCCCACTCCCTTCCTGAAAAGCCTCTCTGGAAAGATACATGGAGAAATAACTTCTTTGCTCCCTTCCAGGAAGACCCATGGATGGGAGAGGACTTACCCCTAAGACTCTTGGCTCTCCTTTGAGGAAATCCAGCAGAGAGCTATGAGGCCAATAGGGAAACGCAGTCAGTACAGTTTCTTTCTGTTGCACAGTGATGGTATGGGCCGATCTTTTGACCTTGGGTGATGGATCCATGATCCAATGGCAAACTCTACAAAAAGACAGAATGAACGAACATTGTAGCCACCATCATGGTCTTCCCTTAGTCTTACATGGAGTCCCTAGCAATGAGCCCATAGTGATTTCTCCACTCAGTACTAGAACCACAGAATCATAGTCATGAAGTCATAGAGTCTTAGAATTCCAGAGCATATCCAGCTCCCTACCTTCCTGGTGAAGAATCCAGTTATCCACAAGACTTACTTTCTCATCAATTTATTTAGAAACAGACAGTAAATGTAAAAACCAATTCCAGCATCTATGTTCGTGAAATATAAAGGAACTAAAATGTATAGAATATTTACTATGCTCTAAGTGCTGTACAAGGTGCTTGTTTTTTAACATGTATTGAAAATATTTTAACAATTCTGCAGTGCTGAAGCTGAGGTACAGAGAAAGGTTAAGCTGCCTGAGATCACGTACTATGGAACAGGGGAAGGAGTCAAACTTTGTTTCTGTCTCCAACATCTGTGCCATTTCTATTCAACCATGCTTCCACCCGCTTTCAGAAGCAGGTTCCCACTTGTAGTTAATGAACTGTCTCCTCTCTTGTTTAACCATATTCCTTTGTAGTATAAAAATCAGCCATTAGGAAGGCCCAGTTGCAGTTGCCACTTTAATAGAGCATATTTTAACGTTCACAAAGACCAGGAAAACTAATTCTACTCAAGGTCTTCCTGGTTCAAATGATACAAATACAATTAAAATAATATAAAGTAATATAAAGTGTCTTTTTGGAATATTTCTTTCCACATTAATCCTTTATATTCCTATATTTACTAGCATTTTAATTATTAAGTCATAAAGGCAAATGATTTCAAAAAACCTAAAAGACTATGTACAAATATCATATTAAGTATTTCCTAGTTTGTGGCAACCATGCATAGCAAGTTCCTCGACCTTGGCACTGTGGGCATGTGGGGCCTGATAATTCTTTGTTATGGGGAGTAAGAGGCATTGTAAGATGTCTCCAGACATGGCCAAGTTTGCTTTCTGGGGGAGCAAAATCATTCCAGGTTGAAAACCACTGATGTATAGAAATAATTTCAGAATGTGACCTCTGTTTATTTTATATATATATATACTGCCTCATGGGTTTTTACACCCAAACATCAGAGAGGGTATGTATTTCTCAACCCAACATTTTCCCACCAATGTTTATTCAGGTAAATTTTAATGTATGTGCCTATAGTGAAACACAACATTTTAAACAAAAAGTGTGGGACAAGTCTGTATTTAAATTCTAAGCAGAACTGACAGATCATCAGAATCATGTGGAGTTTTGAAAAGCCTGCTGTGCAATAAAAGGGAAGTGCACCCCAGATGGTGCCGACTCTAACTGCAGCCACACACTTCATACACATCAGCTGTTACCAGCCATAGTGATTATTTTGGTGAGCAAGTAATTTATAACCTGTTAATTTACTTCTTACATGTAGGTAATTTACTGGCTTTTTCTTACATTTTAGGAAAGGGGATGGGAGTTTGGGTTGAATAATAGCATATAATTTTTTCCCTTTAAAATTATGAAAAAGAACTGTCTTCCTGCAGAATTCTTGATTTTTTGGAATAACTTATTGATATTAAGCAGGACAAGTTTATAATTTGAAATGCGTTAGTTATTTCAAAATGCATTTCATTTTATCATTTTGGTTGTCAGCCTTTGCCTTTTCCTCCTGCTTCTTTCAAACTTCTTTAAAATGGGTTTCTAATATTTCAGCCTATGGACTCAGACCAGTGGGCAGGAACTAGGCTATTGCATGGGGAATTGAAATGAAAGAACTCTTTAGCAGATCTATAACAGGGTGATATTCTTTAAGTGGAAAGTATATTTCCTCTTGCTTTCAACCTGCAAAAGACTGCTCTTCCTTGAGTTTGACAAGTAACACTTAGCCCCTAATATGTGCCAACACTGCCCTAAATTAAATGAGATATTTACTCCCTTATTAAATGCGCCCTCTGCCTGACTTGCCAACAACCTGGGAAGGCAGGTTTTATTATCCTACCCATTTTGAAGACACAACTGAGTACCATAGTTACTGCTGGTAAGTGGTGGGCCTGAAACTTGAACTTGGCTTTTCCTCTTCCATATTCTGTGCACCAGTCCAGTGTGTATTTGTTTTCTATTGCCATGTAACTACCACAAATATAGGTGGCTTAAAATAGCACACATTTGTTATCTTGCAGCTTTCATGGATCAGGAGGTGAGGCATGGCCTAGTTTGGTGCCTCTGCTCAGGGCCTCACATGGCTGCAATCAAGGTGCCAGCCAGGCTGTGTTTTCATCTGGAGGCTCAACTGAGGAAAACCCATTCTTAAGCACATTCAGGTAGCTGACAGAATTTATTTCCTTACGGTTGCATGAGTAAGGACTCTAGGTTTTGCTGGCTGGAGATGAGAGGCTGCTGTCAGATCTTAGAGGGTGCCCTCAGTTCCTTGCTGATTCACATGGCTGCTTACTTACCTCATCAGACCAGCAAGGAGAATCTCTCACCAAGTTAGGTAAGAGTGGAGGAAGGGTTGGAGAGTTTATGGTGAAACTAATTTTGGGTTACCATTTTGGAGAAGCTGCATTTTTTAAAGATTAAGAGTGAGAACTCAAAGTTCTAATGTATAATATGTTAAAAATTTGCAATGTCTGCCCGGACTTGGTTGAAACCATTCACTCTTCTTCCCATGAGTTTATTAGACCTTCCTGTGAGGTTCTTGCCTAACTGTTTTCCCAAAGGGAATTTGCTAGTGAGGCAAAGGAAGGAATCAAAATGACTCCCAAATTTCTGACTTTAGAAACTGAGTGGGTGGTCATGTCATTTGTGAAAGACAAACAGGCTGGGGTGGTGGGAGGAGTGGAGGAAAGTTAAAAAGGAAAGATGTAACTTTATTACACCTTCCATCCATTTTGAATATTACCCCAGACAATTCTGAATAAATTCAGATAGAAGAAATTTTTCTATTAACAAAAAAAGAACCAACAGAAACAAACAAATAAGAAATAGATCCTGGATAAAATATAATTACATTCCATAGCTTGACTTATGGGATAAAGAGGAATCTCAAAGGTTCTGTACCCAGGTTTAAAATATTCACACACACACACACACACACACACACACACACACACACACAAATGGGAGCTGTAAGTACCATGGAGAAAAATTAGCAATTGAAAGGGTAAGAGGGTTACAATATTATGTAATTTGGTGGGAAAAAGTTACATTGAGAAATTTGACAACTTGAAAGAAGTGAGAAAACAAGCAATGAAAATAATTGCAAGAAAAGCATTTCAGATAGAGGGGCTTGCAAGTGTAAAGTCTCTGGAAAAATAATATGTCAAGGCCAATGTGACAGGAGTAGAGGGAACAAGCGAGAAAGAAGTCAGAGAATGGATTAGAGAGGAAAGAGAGTTTAGACTTAGAAGAACTTTAAGGACTCTGACTTTTATTCAGAATGAAACGGTATGGGCTTGAGCAAAGAAATGACATGATATGATTTCGGATTTTTGAAACTTCCCTTGTCTGCTATGTGAAGAAAAGGCTGAGTGGTGTGGGTGAGGGGGTGGAGGCAGAAAGTGAAAGGTTATTCATTACAATAAAGCCTATGGAAAATGATAACCCAGAGTACTCATGAGACAGCGAGAAGTAATCAGACGCGATATATTTGAAGTTAGATCTAGCAGGTTTTAATGGTAGATTAGATACGGTGTGTAAGGCAAATAGGAGAGTCAAGGATGACTCCAGGCTTTGGGGAGATGATGTTTTAAGGGAGTTTGACTATACAGAAGTGAGGAATGGTTCAATAACTAGACAAGCACAAAAGGTCAAAAGTAACTGTTTAAAAATGTTTTTATTCCATTACAATACAGAAACAAGAGAACATATCATATATGCACAGCACCAGCAGCCAGATAAAAGAGAAAAGAACATTTCTAGGGACTATAGGCCTTCTGGGTTCCCTTCCAATGATTGCCCCCAAAGGTGATCATGCTCCTGATTCTAACACTCTATTTTAGTTTTGCTTACACTCAAACTTTATTTTATAAAAAATGGAATTATACAGTATGTATTCTCATATGTAGTTTTTGTTCCCCTGAACATTATTTTGTGGATTTATCAATGTTCGCTCACAGTACTGTCTACTACACTGTTGCCTAAATATACCAGTTTTCATTTGTTTCTTCTACTGTTTAGTTGGATGTTTGCCTTTGAGGGCTATTATGTCTATGACTTCTATGGCCATTTTTATACATGTCATTTGGAAAATATTCATGTGCACATCTGCTGCATATTCCCCTCTGGGACAGGACCCAAGACCTAGCTCAAGGAGCAGTATTAGGAATCTCTTTATTAGCTCGGCATGTTGTTTACTCCAATACAGTAAGGAAGTTGATATTATTTCTATATGTCTAATTTATTATTTGGTTCAGAACTTAGATGGGAGGAAGCACTGTGATTGTGATAAATTATAATCTTTGCAACCAGATATTTAAGAATAAAGTCATTAAATGAGATAGAACATTGAGCTACATTTAATAGAGAGGAATTTAATCCATTCAATTGACAGAAATGGAGCCATACATTTTTAAGTATTTTTAATTAAAATGTTCTCACACTCCTAATATCTATTATTTAAGCAATATGCAAGTGAAAATAATACAAAAACAGAGTCTGTAGACACATGACTTAGCCAATTCACACTAGCACAAAACAGCAAATTTTCTCTTGCTATTTATGGGTAGACAATCACTTTCTGTTTAATTTACCAAAAAAGTTTATACAGCCCTAGCTGGTTTGGCTCAGTGGATAGAGCATCAGTCTTTGGACTGAAGGACCCCTAGTCAAGGGCACATGCCTGGGTTGCAGGCCTGATCCCTAGAAGGGAATGTGCAGGAGGCAGCCAATCAATTATTCCCTCCCATCATTGATGTTTCTATATCTCTCTCCCTCTACCTTCCTCTCTCAAATCAGTCTGTACTAATAAAAGAGTGATATGCTAATTAGACCGGGAGACCTTCCAGAGACCTTCTGGACATCCTTCTGGACAAAGCTGGGGACTTGTCCAACCTGCAAACCACCCTCAAATGGCCCTCAGCCCCTCGCCCAGGCCAATCACACCCCCCAGTGGGGACTTCCACCCAATGGGGGTGTGTAGCCAGCCTGCTAACTGTCTCAGGCCAGCCCCACCCCGCAAGGGACTCCCACCCTGATCCAGAACCCCCTTCAGGGAAAACCAGCTGATCCTTACCCATACACCTGGCCTTTATACTAATATAAGTATAATGTGCTAATTAGGCCAGGTGACCTTCAGGAGACCTTCCAGATGTCCTTCCGGACAAAGCCATGGTGGCAGGGCCAAGGCAGAGGTGGTTAGGGACAATCAGACCAGGCGAAGAGGGCAATTGTGGGTGATCAGGCCAGCAGGGGGGTAGTTGAGGGCAAGCAGGCTGGCAGGGGGGACCAGTTGGGGGTAAGCAGGCTAGTAGTGGGGGGCAGTTGGGGGCAATCGGGCTGGTGGGGGGGCAGTTGGGGGTGAGCAGGCTGGCATGCAGAGTGGTTAGGGGTGATCAAGCAGGCAGGCAGGTGAGCAGTTAGGAGCCAGCAGTCCCGAATTATGAGAAGGATGTCTGACTATCTGTTTAAGCCCAATCCCAGATTAGGGAGTGTGCAGACTAGGCTGAGGGACACCCCCATGCATGAATTTTGTGCACCGGGCCACTAGCAAAGTTATTTTTTTAAGTTTATACATTTTATGGCCATTTTGGAAGACAAGCTAATAAAATTTTACTGACCTGGTCTCTGGGAAAATTATGTATAAGAGCAATAAAATTATTCATATGGACAAAATACAAAATGAAAGCTATTTTTAAAAAAGTTTCTTCCAGAGTCTAAAGTAGCTGAAATTTCAGGAAAGTCTAATCACACTTTGCCATGAGCACTGAATTTCTCCTTCCTTTTTCCTCCACAGCCAACAATTACTCATAGCCATACCCTTGAAGAAGTCTTTGACATGTTTGATATAATCTTGTGACTGAGGCAAGGAAAATGAACCCTAGAAAAGATCAAAATTGTTAATAGTTTTAAAATTCTGATTTTGGAGACTTTAAAATACCTATTTATAATGCATTCCCCCCAAATGTAGAGTACTAGCTCTCCTAACTTTCCCATCTAATCTAATAAAAGAGTAATATGCAAATTAACCCTCACTCCATTATACCTAAGCCACATCCACCAGCCAAGCCACTTCCACCAGCCAATCAGAGTGACAATATGCAAATTAACCCAACCAAGATGGCAGCTGGAAGCCATGGAGCTAGAGCAAGCAGGAGGCCAGTGATGGAGGGAACTGCCTGCCTAGGCTGGCTGTGGCCTCTGCTCAAGGCAACAAAGTTTCAATTATAGAAGATAAATAAACCCCAGAAACCTGCTTCCAACCAGTGGCCTCACTGGGAACTTGGGTCAATAGGAGCTGTGACCAGCCTGCAAAGAGCTCTCAGCCCCTCACCCAGGCTGACCAGACACCCCAGTAGGGACCTGAACCCTGAAAGGGATGTGGCCAGCCTGAAAATGGCCCTCAACCCCTCACCCAGGCTGGCCACACTACCATGGGGTGAGGGTACCCACTGGGGGGCTTGGCCAGCCTGCAAACAGCCATCAGCCCCTCACCCAGGCTGGCCAGGCACACAAGCAGGTGGACAACCCTCAAGGGGTCCCAGACTGCGAGAGGGCACAGGCAGGGCTGAGGGATCCCCCCACCCCAAGTGCACAAATTTTTGTGCACTGAGCCCCTAGTAATAATTGCATCAATATTAGTTCTAACGCCATTCTTCGATCTGCTAATTATGTTGTCATTTTCTGATAATATCATAATTGAATCATAATTTGTTCAATCCTCTTAAATATTTCACACTTGTTTCTACTACAGCTTTCAAAGATTTGGGTCCCATTTAAATTTAAAATTATAATGTTAAGACCTAAGAAGAAGTAAGGAAGAACACAGGAAAGCATAAGTGGAACAGAGATATCTAGTAAATCTCATCATATCCACAAGAGAACTAGGCTAGGGAGGCAGGTGGCTCCCCGTGACAAGAGTGAGGAGATGCAAGTTCTCAGTCTCAGCTCATTAGTCCGTATCATTCATTCTCTGTGGGACTTATCCAAGCCTTGGTTCTTTAATAAGAAACTGGGTCAGGTGATTCTAGCTTCATCTTAAGTAATTCTCTAGCTGGTTTGCTACGCACTAGGCATCAGCTGGTCTTTGATTACCAGTGTGTCATCATGAAGAAGTTCTTTAACTGAGTTCTTTTCTCACTATAAAAGTCGCCTTCTACACATATCCAATAACCTGATCAACATAACTCAAATCTTGGGACCCAGCAGGCATCATGTGACATGTCAGAGTACTCACCCCAAGGTTGTTGGACTAGACCTGTTTCCACCAAAAGACAGAAGAATATGCAGCTAATAAGAGCTCCAGCACAGAGAAGATAAGCATCACCACCAGCACACCCTGCAAATCAGAACAGGGATGGTTGGTGCCATAAGCCAGCCCTGGTGCCTGACTGAGAGGAAACGGGGGGGATGAAGGCTCTAATAGTGGAGAGAAAAAGAGAAAATGGTTTCTTTCTTCTGCTTTCTCTTTTGGATCTCTTAACAGAAAAAAGGAAATAAGCAGCAACAGTTTCATCTCACAGAATATTATGCTAAGTGAAATAAGCCAGTCAGAGAAAGACAAATACCATGTGATCTCACTTATATGTGGAATCTAATGAATAAAATAAACTGACAAACAAAAGAGAGACTGACAGTTGTCAGCGGGGAGGGGGTTGGGAGACTGGATGAAAGGAGATGAAGGGCTTAGTCAAAGAACATATATGCATAACCCATAGACACAGACAACAGTGTGGTGATGGACAGAGAAGGAAGTGAGGTGGGGGCTGGATGGAGGTGGGCAAAGGCGGAGAAAATGGGGACATCTGTAATAGTGTCAACAATAAGGAAAATAAATAAATTAAAATAAAATAAAAACTTTCATCTCAGAACCTTGGTGTCCCACATTCTGAAATAAGAGTAATCCTTCATTTATCCTTGGTGGCTTTTATTATTTCCTTTTTTTCTTTGCTGAGTTTTATCATCTTGGTGTTTTCAGGTGTAGATCTGTTTTTATTTATGCAACATCTGTCTCACTGCGTTCCTTAAGCCTGACAAATTTTCAGTGATGTCTCTTGGCATATTTTTTCTCTCCCATGTTGTCCCACTGTCCCTCAGATTAGATGTGTGTTGAACCTTTTCACTTCGCTGTATCCTCCATGTCTTTTAATTTCTCGTTCATATTTTCCAAATTTTTATCTTATTGTGTTGTGTTCCATGTGATGTAATCAGACCTGCATTTCATTTTGCTGTTTATTTCTTTGGATAGGTTGACTCTGCTATTTAACTGATATGCTAAGCTCTTAACACCAAATATTATAATTTTCATTTCCAATCTATTATCATATAATTTCTAATTCTTTTTTTAAAGTTTGTTTTATTGCTTGAAGTATTACAAAGAGTGTTAAATAAGTCTCCATTTTTTCCCCTTGACCTTCCCCCTCCTCACCTACCCCCCAGTGTCTTGTGTCCATTGATTATGCTTATATGCATGCATACAAGTCCTTCAGTTGATCTCTTAACTACCCCCCAAACCCTCCCGAGCCTTCCAGCTGTAGTTTGACAGTCTGTTCAATGCTGTTCTGCTTCTGATAATTTTTAATTCTTGGGCAACTATATAATTTCAGTGTGTGACTGTTATTGGGGGGATGGGGATTCTTTGATATGTAAGAAACTCATAAATTGGGTCTATGGACATCTCCCTAGATCAAGCATGTCAAACTCAAAGGCTAACACAGGCCAAATAAATGAGGCATGCGGCCTACAGGCTGAAAGTTTGACTTGCTTGCCCTAGATAGTAATTTTAGGTTGTTGTTGTTTTTCTTTTTTAATATATTTTATTGATTTTTTACAGAGAGGAAGGGAGAGGGATAGAAAGTTAGAAATATCGATGACAGAGAAAAATTGATTAGCTGCCTCTTGCACACCTCCTACTGGGGATATGCCCACAAGCAAGGTGTATGACCTTGACCAGAATCGAACCTGCAGGCTGATGCTCTATCAAAACCAGTTAAGGCTAATTTTAGGTTTGATTCTTATAGAATCTTAGGAGTTTCACAGATCCAGGAAGTTTTTAGATTAACCCTTTTATTTGAGGATCTTCATGTATATATCTATATAAATAAAAATGTAAATGTTCATTTGTTCAAAATCTCAAATCTCCGAAAGTTCTTCACTGATTGCTTTGAAATTTTGACACAACGTTGCATTTGAATACACGTGTTTTTATATACCTACATTATATAGATGTCACACCTGTGACAGGTAAAAACATGCTTTTTTTGAAAAAACAGGTAAAAACGTGCTTTTTTGAAAAACAGCGCCATCTGTTGGATGTAAAAGCAACACACGCTATGAACTTAACAATATTATTCAGTCTAACATTCAAAGCCAGGCAGTCACATACAAGTCCGTCAAACTTTTGTGGAAGCAGATGAAGCGGTTAATTTTCCAACAGAATTTTGAAATTCACTCCATCTGCCAGGGATGCCACTGCATGTACTGCAATTGAAAATTGGCATGCCAATTATCATGTTGCAAAATATCAACCAGCGTGGGGCTGGGTCTCGGGCCAGGGCTGGGCTGGGGCTTGGGGCACGGGCAGCCGCCGTGGTCCCCCCCATGCTAATGGCCGAGGGCTCGCAGGGAGTGTGGCAGGCGAGGGTGGAGGAGCTTCATCGGCTCCTTTTTCCTCTGGCTTTTGGGTGGCTTGGCGAGGGCTCCTGCCAGCAGGAGTTGGGAGTGGCTGGGCCACTTCGGGCATGGGGCACGGGGTGCAGGGCATGGGCCGCCGTTGGGGAGTGGGGGTGCAGTCCAGCCCTGGGGGGCCTGGGCTGCAGAGGCACACGTGTGAGAGGCCAGACCAGCTGGGCAGGGCAGGGGGCGGTGGCATGCCAGGGGCAGCCGCTCGGGAGGGCGCATTGTATGCCCACAAGCATTGTGCAATTAAACATATTAGAAACATGCGCTTTCTCTTTTCTTTCTTTTCCATTTAAGTAGACTGAGCCACAGCAACATGTGGCGGGGTACAGCAGATATATATATATATATTTGGATGCCATATGTACATCCAATTTGGTGAAGTGATTTCATCCCAGAAACCTTTATGGTAGATTTTCTTGAAGCTACTTGGTATGTTGGGCAGAGTTTTTCTTGTCTTATTTTCATAACTATTCCATCTCAGCATCTAACATTCTTGCAGGGCTCTCTGTGTGCATTCCCTGCTTTCTGTGGAGCTTCAAATCCTGCCTTGGGCATTAAAACTCCACGATCCCAGCCTCCAGCACCTGTGTTCCTATCCAGGCCTCCATGGTTTTCTGGTCTCAGCTCTTGTTTGGTGGCCTGGCTTTAGGATTTTTCTTAGCTTCTGGTATCTATGATATTCTTCTTCCTTGATTTCTTTCTTCCTTTCATCCTCCCTTCCTTCCTTCTTCCAACCAGGGGTATGTATCACTAATATTTTTTAATTTGTTGCTCTTGCCCAGGTTATTTTTGTGTTAATAAAGAAAGTGAACTTTTAAATCTGCTTAGTCAGCAAAGGTGCAACTCCTCTGATGTCCTCTTTGACTCCTGTTATGTGAGAGTGGGAGGCAGTTTGATGTATTGAGATTAGTTTTCATTAAATTCAGCTCCCGCTATCCCAGTAGGGAGGATGAATCTAATACCCCCACTGTTTTGCCTAACATCTGCCCTACACCACAGTTATACTATCTCCTGGGCTCTTCATGTTGGTATTTAACCAGATGGGTTTCTGTGCTCTTCTGCTTCCTCAAGCTCCTGGATCAAGGGGAGTTTGGACAGCCTCTGGATCACATGGATAGCTGCATATAAGGGTGTGAGTCCAGAAAGTTGACGTGCATTCTCTGTGATTCATGAGACAAGTAGATCTCTGGTAATGAGAGACAGTGTCTGTTTCTACAGTTTCTATAGAAAGGAATCACAAAGGAAGAAGTATTTCTCCATAAAAGGCCAAAGTTGATGGTTTTAACCTCTGATCCAGTGTATAGAGGATTGACTAAGCCAGGATTGTCATCATCAACAGGTGGTGACTATCAAGTTTGGGGAAAAGGAGGTAAGAAAATGCTGCCCATAGATGTTGGTATTTCTGCTAGAAATCAAATCCACTAGTGAGCCATCTCCTATCCTTCTCTTACTCTCTGCCAGACCTACAAGGCCTAAGGATAATAACTATATGTTTGGGTTTCAGGTTTAAAATCTGTATCTAACTTGATATAGGATACTTGTATCTCAAATCAAATGAAATTCAAATAAAAAGGGGTATTTCTGGGATATTCATTGAGGGGGGAAGTGCCTGTTCAAAAAAGGAGACACTTGGAGAGTTAAACCTACTGAGAATGGGATTTTTTTTTACTGGTGTAGGAATGGACTACCCACATCCCTTCTTGATTTCCTTTTTCGACTTTGCACAATGCATCCCCCATACTATGCAGTCTGCTGACGGGCCTTTTTCAATCATTTTCTTCTGTCTGTCTTCAAACATTCAGACCAACAGGGCTAGGGACTGCTGAAAAAGCAAGATTATGCAAAGGGAGACAGATTTCACATGACAGGAGATTCAATCTGGAAGTACTTACTGTGAGACTGACACTGTCCAGGACACAGCCCTTGACTTCATATATTGGATTAGGGTACGCTGAATAAGGCAAGGAGGATAGATGCTCCTTTTCTGAGTCACACAGTTCAGAGGCAGTCTTCAGGGCTGACAGGCTGTAAATGAGGAGGAAGAGGCCTGCTCCAGCGACAACAGAACTCACTGCACTAGAGGTCAGGCTGCTGATGGCCTGGAAGAGAAATTCTGCACTGGAATCTCATCACAGAAATAGTACATGATTCTGATTCTCTCCATCCACTGCATTGCAACCAAGCTTCCCTCTAATCTGCATAGCCCGAGTGGGCACATACTGTGTCTCATTTATCTCTGTGTATCCCTCCTCACTATCTAGTTCATCACCCTATATAATTAGTAAATGTTTGTTGAAATAGAAAATCTATGAATTAATTCCTGCTTTGGGAGACGGGTTCCTTGACTCTCGCAGCACTGAAGACAGAAGTGGTATCGCCAATATCTCCCTTTACTCCTCAACAGATTTAGAATCATTTTAAAAGCTTCTAGAATATGGCCTTTGGTCCCTCCAGGGAAGACCAATCTATGTCTTGTTCTTTCATAAAGAAACAGCTTCAGAGAAAAAGGAAGAAGCAAATTGGAGAAGTTGGAATACATTCTATAGGTGGATCTGGCCTATAAGAACCTCATCACCACACTCACTCCTGGGTCATAGTCTCCATTTTGGGGAAAGGAGCTCTCACAGGATGTGACTCCTCTGCAAAGACACTGATGTACCAGATTCCCAGTGCATGCTCTTTTCTGTTTAAGCATTACTGTATGATACTGTGTGTTGGGGAGGATGGTTGCCCTATCCTCTTCTACCTTGACCCAGTAACTATATGGCTTCAAGTTTCTGAGTCCCTGATGAAAGAATAGAGTGAATGGGCAGCACGTTGGCCAGGAGCTGCCATGCAGGCAGCGAGCCCTCATATTATCCTGTGTCCCACATGTGAGCCCATATTGTGTCAGGTCATCCCAAGCATAGTTTTTTCTTTCAGTGTATTCAGGGCACTTGGGAAACCACCTCTGAGATCCACATGTTCATCTTTCACATTTTGTAAATAAGTAATGAAGTCCAGAGAAGGCAGGGAACTTTTTCAAGCACACAGATGGATAGGGGACTGAGCTGGGATGGGAGTAAAGGTTTCCTGATTCCAAGTCCAGAATTCTGACTCCATCCATGCTGTAAACCCTTCAACACCTTCTCCACTAATTCTGGGGTTCAGACTCCAGCTTCAAGCATCAGGAGCATATACCAGTATAGAACATCTTATGTTCTCTTATCCATGGCTAGCCAGACCTTGGATCTACCTGAGTCAGGATATGGCTTTTCCCTAAGTCATCTTTGTGGGCATATGTCAGGGGAAAGGGAAAAGTTGCTACGGAGAAGATCAAAGACCTAAACTAGTTTCACCCCTGCCTCCCAACTCCTGACCTTTGTCAGGAGATTGACTACAGTCTGATAATTCCTTGTTCTCAAAGGAGTAAATGAGAAAGCCAAAGAAGATCTAAGCCCCCACACCTCTGCTTCTGTCCATGCCATTTAGGGAAATTGACATATTATTGGATAGATTTTTCTAGAAAAAAAATATAATCATTAGGATCTAGCTGAGATGGTCATATACCATATCCAGGGCCAAGGTAAGTTTTAAAGAGTCCTTAGTATATGGAAAAGTTTCCACTGTTTGGAGCTCCATTGTGTAGGGGAAAGAATACTGGTCTGAAGGCAAGAAATTTGGGCTTTATTCCTAGTTCAGCCAGTGGACCAGTGGGGAGAACTTGTGCTCCCTCACTTGCTCTGAGCCTTGTTTCCCTAACTAATCAAATGGAAATGTTGAAGAATTAACTCTGAAGTTCCTTTTATACTTACAAGGGGCTTAGTTGATTTTTTCCCAGAGATAATGGAAAGGATCCCGGTAATGGCAAACTGCTCAGAAAAGAGAGAAATAATCAGTTCAGTTGTTTTGTGGAAATGTTATCAACCACTCAATCAATAAGTAATGTAAAACTTTCAGCGAGATGACACTGTAGGAATGGTGTAGGTCCACATTGATAGAGATGTCTGATTTCTGCCCTTGGGATGTTTAGCATTGACTTTGAAGAATCAGCAGATGTACAGGGACTGGAGTCATGTTAGTGAAAATCAATGAGTTAAGAAAGCTTGGAGGTGTGCATGGAGGGAGGAGAGTTATAAATTACAAGGTTGACTACTAACCCAGGCCTAGTGTTTGAGCTAAAAATCTCCATACAGCAGAGGTCTAGGGATATCTAGTTGTTACAAAGGCCAGACTTGTCTAGAAGCTGTATCTGCAAAACACTTGATACGAGATGGAAGCATCAGGAAACTCCTCACTTAGAATCAACTGTTTTTAATAGGTTGGTGGGTTCTTAATTATTTATATTTATTGTTAGAACCCCATTTTAAAATCACAGAATCTGATTGTAAATGCAGTTTATGTGTATGTATTTTCTTCCTTGGATTTCATTGTAAATACAGTTTTGTTTTATGTGGGCATTTTGGGTTTTTTTTCACTAACAATCATCTTGTTAGCCTTTTCTCACTAAATCATTATTCCTTTAAAGCCTTATTTGTAGTGGCTGCAAGGTATTTAATCATATGGCTGATGTATAATTTATTCAGCACATCTCTTATTGTTGGACATTTCAGCGTGCAATGTTACACTATCTAAAATAATTCCATAATAAATCTCATTGTACATTAAAAAATCACATGGTTGAAACAAAGGAGATTGAGAATGACCAATAACTTGAAGGGAGAGGAAGATGGGAGCAGCCAACAGAAGCACTTGGTGGTTCAAGATGCAGAAGCACATGGGCTTCAAGCCATTGGCGTAGGTGGCCTGAGAGCCAAGGAAAATGAAAAGTACAGGGTCAGATGTGAAGAGTCTTTCATCATGAAGCCCCAGAAGTCAACATTTGATTCCAGTGGTGTTAAGGATCCAGTTGGTTGGAAAAGGGTATTCTGAGAAGCTAAAATGTTGGTTAAGCTGTGGCTTAGAGATATGGTTGTCACAAAGAGGATCCAGAATGAATTAATTCTAATATGGAAGCTATAACTACTGGTTAAGTAGAAAAGTCAAGGGCAAATTATGTTTTTTGGTGCAGGAGCAGGGCCTTCTTACATCACTGCATGATTTGTGCCCATACAAGGA
>PVJC01021561.1:0-20302 GCA_004026665.1 Murina feae
AAAGTTTTTGCCACAATCCCAACCATGGAAAAATAGAATAAAATAGTATAAAAGCATGTCCATTAGTGGAAAGATCTAGGGGTCTTGCCTCTTTTATCAATTGCTCAAACTCCTCATCATCTGAATAAAACATGGGAGCACATCACTCATTAAAACTGAAGAATGCCAGGATATAAATTTTTGGGGGAACTCTAATGAAAGTAGAGGATTTAATCAATGGTTTCTTTTGGGTTGTATAGTCATGTGCCTTTCTGAATTGTTACTAATCCTATCTAATAAAAGAGTAATATGCAAATTAGGCATCACTCTGTGACAAAGATGGCCACCTCCATGGCCACAAGATGGCGGCACCCAATCTGGCCCAGCCTAGCCACTGAAGTGGTTAGGCCTGTTAGCCAGGCAGGTGGCAGGGGAGGCAGGGGGCCCAAGCGGCGGAACAGGTGATCAGAGGGGGCTAGGGGTCCCCTGCCCAGGCCAGAGGCCTTCACCAGAGGCCTCAGGCATGGACAAGGGTGGAGCCGGTGATTGGAGGGGACAGGGGCAGAGTCGATGATCGGAGGGGTATGAGGATGCCCTACCCAGGCATAAGGCCTGGGCCAGAGGCCTCAGGCCTGGGCAGGCCTGGAGATCGCAAGGGCCTGGTCTCCACAGAGCCAGCGATCAGAGGGGCAGGGGCGGAGCCTGCAATCACAGGGGTCTGGGCACCAGTGGAGCTGGCAAAGCTGGGGTCTGGGGGTTCCCTGCCCAGGCCTGCAGCCTTGGCCAGAGGCTGTAAGTGAGCTGGCGATGACAGGGGGCAGGATCAGTGCAGGTGATCACAGAGGCCTGGGCTCTGTGAAGCTGGTGATGGGAGGGGTTTAGGGGTCCCCTGCCCAAGCCTGCAGCCTCAGCCAGAGCTTATAGGCCTGGGTTGGGGTGGAGCTGGGATTGGAGGGCTAGGGGTGGAGCCGGTTATCGGAGTGAACTACAGAGGGAACACTTTTCTTACCACTCATTGGCTAAGCTCCCTGTATGCCACTGGTAATATTCTTAGTAACTTGGGTAATAAGAATCACTAAAGGTGATCTAGGGTTTTCTACTACACTCCAAAATGAATTCTGCTGCTGGAGGGCTAAGAAATATCATATCTTACCCTAGCTGGGTTGGCTCAGTGCAAAATGCCTCAGCCTGCTGACAGGAGGGTCTGGGTTCAATTCTGACCAAGGGCATATACCTAGGATGCAGGTTCCTCCCTGACTGGGGCACAGGTCAGGGCTCATGCAACCAATCAAAGTGTTCCTCTCACTTTGATGTTTCTCTCTGTTTTTCCCTTCTCTTCCACATTCTCTAAAAATCAATGGAAACATATCCTCAGGTGAGGTTAAAAAAGAAAGAAAGAAATATCATATCCTATGAAAGACACATCTTGAAAATGCCTAAAGAAAGTTGTCATTTCTTCATGGTGTAGGGGCTAGAGTCCGTGTTGATGAAAACAACTTGGTGGCTGCGGTGAGTGGCAGTGGCTGTAGCAGCGGGGTGATGGGGCTGGTGGCTTCCCCTGATTAGCCTGGTTGCCTTCCACAAAGGGAGGCCAGACTTTGACTTAGGCCCGCTTCCCAAGGAATCAGGGAGTGGGCCTAAGCCATCAGTAGGACACCCCCCGAGGGCTCCCAATATGTGAGAGGGGGCAGGCTGGGCTGAGGACCCCCCCCCCCAGTGCATGAATTTTGTGCACCAGGCTCCTAGTATCAGAATAAAATGCTCTTATGACTTACATTGGAGTTTACAGTATTCTTTTACACAATTTAATTTGTGTCATCATCACTACAGCTGAAAGAAATCTATACTGAGAAGTGCTTACTATCCAGATATAGTTTGGGATTCATATACAGTATTCTATATTGATAATGTTAAACATTATTATCTTATTTTGTTAGGTTAATACAATAAATTATATGTAAACAGTAATGGTTTGTAACCAGCTATTAAAAAACATAACAAAACAAAAACCGTAAATTGTTGCATTTGCTAATTTCCTTAGTCTGTGCACTCACACTATGGCTGATTTCAAGCTATCAACAGTTTAACAACTGGTCAGTGCAATTTCTGAATATTTTAACATTGGCTCTACTAGGCTAGTATTAGGCTGGCTCCAGCACACAACTGTATGTTGACACATATTAGAGGCAGTATTATTCATAATAAAATTTCGGTGTTAATTGTGTGATAGACACTATGAAAAGGGCTTTATAGACTTATTATAAAAATCCTATGAATAAGGAATATTATTGTCCCCATTTTCAGATGGGGACCTGTAGTTTAATAGTGACTAGGTAACTGACTATAAGTTATATAACAAACTATATATAAAAGAGTAGAGTCAGAATTTGAACCCACTGGTAAGAAAATATTGACCAATAATTATATGCTTTTCCTGCATCAAAGGCCATATGCTGAATAGAAATATATATATATATATATATATATATATATATATATATATATATATATATATATTTAGAGAAAGAGAGAGAGAGAGAGAGAGAGAGAGAGACCCAAATATAGAAATTTCAAGAGTATGGTCAGATTGTCCGATCATGAATCTATCCCATCTGTGATTGGAATAAGTAAAGCAACAAAGTCAATAACCCTTCAAGGCATCAGAACTCCTGGACCAAACCAGTGGGTGAAGCTCTTTTGCTAATAGAGTTGTGTGATTTTGAGAGGAGTCTACTTGTAGATTTCTGGTTATTAAAGAGATACACACTGAGCTATTGAGCTCTGAACTTGATGTCTGTTTCCTCTCCTGAATAAAGAGTTAAGGAGGCTCATGTAGGATAAAATAAACCTTTCCCCAAGCTATTTCATTCACCCATTTCTGCATTAGACTCTCAGACCTGCAGAGCCTTGCTGGTGAGAATTCTCAGACTTAAGGCAGGGGATGATGTTAGGAATAACATAAACCATAATTCTTATTTTGACATCTGCATCCCAATTCCCACTGCACAATTTCTGCTTTAAGAGCCTGATGTCAAGCATGCTTAATGTGATCAGCTCATGCAGGTTAGGAAAGAAATTAGAGATCTTAACAAGGGGCTGAGAGCTATAAGTCTTCATTAGTGACTCAGTCCTACCCTGGGGTTACAACAATCTGTTATAAAAGTCCATGAGTTAGAGGCAGCTATATCATCCTCTTCTTCTCTGAGGAGGTGACTGGAGCTCAGAGCAGTTAAATAGCTTTAACAAAGTCAGATAATGAGAAAATGTTAAAGTGGACACAAATCCACGGTCTTTAACTTCAAACACATTCTTTACCCACAATATACTATTCTGGTTCATGAAAAACCATAAGAGATTCAACATAGGCTACTGCACTACAAATTATTATTATATAATTGATCCCTTATGTATTTTTTTAAATCCCATAAATATGGGGGCTGGAGAGAAGCAGTTTGAGATCAGTTCAAATTTGAGAGCTTTGATGTGATTTAATGCGATTTTTGTTAGCTAATGTGTTTTTCTTCAGTACATTACTTATTTACTCAACAAACACCACTGTGTGATGGACCCTGTCAGGTGCTGATGAATCTTAAAGGACAAGAAGAACTCAACATTTTAGACATAGATGCCCTTCAACTATCACAGTATAACACAACACACTGTAAAACAGATAAATTCATACTTTGAGCATGTGGAGGGAGTAACGAGCTCACCCTTGATGATTTGAAAAAGGGTCCACAGAAGTGGTGGCATTAGGGATATAATTTAGAAGTTAGGAGACAACCTTAGATAGGAAGAAACAGAGTTCCAAGAATGATGTAAATAAGGCAGGAATGGATTCATGGCTGGAAGAATTCCTCTGGGGAAGGGTAGGCTGGGGAGCCGGTGGTCTGCTTTTGAAGAAGCATTGGCAGCAGAGGATGGGGTTTCACCTTAATTTGTAAATGATTAGACATTAGATGAGGATGAAATCAGTCCATTAATTTTTCCCACAGGCATGCCAATGTTTCCTTTATTCTACATTAATAAACCATTTATCTTCCAGGTAGATAGACATATTTTGTACTTTTTTTTATCCAAGTTGCGACGATGGACATGGTGTTATTGTTTTTGGGATACCTTTATTCTACTTTTCTTTCCATCTCATTTGACTAAAGTTAAATCATGGGCAGTGCTGAAGGTGAGATGGAATAGAGACATATTTAAGCAGAGACCTAATGTATTATAATGTAATTTTTGTAGAGGGAACTGAGGTAGTCTGAAATACAGCATCAATGATGGGGATGAAACGGAAGGTAGGCATTAGCAAGATTCTTCCAGACCTGGCAGGATTTGTTGATCAAATGCATATGGGCTTTGAGAATGCAGAGTGTTAAGGAGAGACAGAGACAGAGAATGGCTGCATCTTATAAAATTGGAAAACCATAAATGTTTATAGTAAAAATGAAAATGTGTATTCCGATCTTAAGATCTGCAGCAAAGATGCAGTGTAGAAAGATATCATTTTTATTATTTACTAGGAGCCTGGTGCACAAAAATGTGTGCACTTGGGAGGTCCCTCAGCCTGGCCTGTGCCCTCTCACAGTCTGGGACCCCTCTGGGGATGTCCACCTGCTGGCATGCCTGACCAGCCTGGGTGAGGGGCTGATGGCTGTTTGCAGGCTGGGCATGCTCCCAGTGTGGACCCTCACCCCATTGGGGTGTGGCCAGCCTAGGTGAGGGGCTGAGGGCTGTTTGCAGGCTGCCCATAGTCCCTTCAGGTTTTGGGTCCCTACTGGGGTACCTGGCCAGCCTGGGTGATGGGCTGATGGCTGTTTGCAGGCTGGCCAAGCCCCCCAGTAACGTCCCTCACCCCATTGGGGTGTGGCCAGCGTGGGTAACGGGCTGATTGGTGCTTTCAGGCTGCTCACAGCTCCCACTGACCCAATGTCCCAGCAAGGCTGGCTGGAAGCAGGTTTCTGGGGTTTGTTTATCTTCTATCATTGATGCGCTGTTCCTTTAAGCTGAGGCCTAGTAATGAAACTTCCTCTGCTTCACCTCCAGCTTCTATCATTCCAGGCCTGCTGTCTATGATTGATACTTTATTGCAAATATGTTTTGCCTTGAGCCAGGATAAGCAGAGCCGCCCGCAAACAGTTTCAGTTTCACTCCTGCTGCAATGGAAGCTGCCGTTTACTCAGGTACTCCATGTTGGCTGTGTTAATTTGCATACAGTTGTTCTGATTGGCTGATGGGCATGGCTTACCCGTCCCAAAGAGATGGTTAATTTTAATACTATGCTTTTATTAGTTTATATCCTCCCAAAAAGTCACATATTTTATTGCATGAATGTCTCCATTCATAAAGTAGTTTAAATGTAATCTATTTATAAATTAGGTTACACATTTCATGTTATTAATATTTATAATTTGAAGTGAAATGATCAAATTGCGTGTTGATATGCCCTCTAATTGAGCAGCAAGTAGATCCAATATGTAATTAACTTAATGGATTTGTCTATTAAGTGAGCCTACCATTAGTCAAAGAACAAAGGAAAGAACAATTATTTAGTAGTGAGGATTTTTTACTATAATTGTGTGAGACCAACTGAAATCTTAGGTTTCCTGCAGAGAAATAACTATAAACCTAGAAAAATAAATAACTATACTTTGTAATGATCTATGGAAAATGTTTTTGAGAAACATACTTTATTATCTCATATTTTTTTTACATTATCCAGAAAATAAAACAATTTTGCCTTAATGTTGGGTCCACATTGTCTGCACTGAAAGTCTGCATTTGTAAACACTTGGTAATAACAGATCTAGGAAGATTGCTGAGGAAGCCTGATAAAAACCATGTAGCAACTTTGTCCCTCAGTAATGGCTTGGGATGTTTTTTATTCCCCAGTTAAACCAGATTCAGGACATTCTGCACTTAGTGGAAAGAACACTGGTTCAGAACCAGAACATCCAGATTGCAACAATAGCTTCATTGCTAATTAGCCTAAGAACTATGTCAAGCTGTCTAATTCTTAATTATCTCATGTACAAATTACAAATAGTGATGTCTCCCTTACCAAGTAAATAGAAATTTTGTTGCCAAAGTCATCTTATATAAAAATGTGTGGAATTATAAAACAACATAAACATGAAGCTGTTATAATCAGAAAAGTGAGCTAGAAGCTCAGTGTTTGACAGCTACTAGATGGAGTAATTACAATTCTATTCTATTTCTACCTTTTCTTTTTTAAATTAGTCTGGCTTCTATCATCGAGTCTGCATAGTTTCAGACTTAGTTTGGAAAAAAAAATGTAGATGAAGTGTCTGTTCTCTTCTGACCTTCCATACCAAGATGCAATCTTCTAGATCCCTTGTACTTTCTGAGAAATATAACAATTAGAGCTCATTTATTTGTTTTCACTGCAACAACTGAGTTCAACATGAAAAAATATACATATTCGTCACCTACTGAGTACATTCTCTCTGCTAGGTACTATGTTTTAGGATATTAGCTAATTAATTCTTCTTTATAACTCAGGTGTTGTTCAAAGTTATTTACTCTATATACTCTGCCTCTATGGGTGGAGTTTATTTCTCTCTCTCTCTCTCTCTCTCTCTCTTTTGTTGTTTGTTTTTTTACCTGAGGTTTGGTCCTGTGACTGGTTTTGGCCAGTACAATATTAGTGGGTATAATGTGACCAAAGCTTGAAAAGTTCTTGCATGACTGAACTTTTGTTCTCTTGTGCTTCTGTGACCAACAGAAGCAATAACATGTCTGCTGGTCCCTCGAGGAGGGTAACAGATATATAGGACAGAGGCATCCCAAATGAGCAGCCACTAGCTGGGCCTCATTTGATCAATTATTTTCCCAGCTCATCATAGAAATGGGAGCTAAATAAATGTTTATTATATTATACCATTGAGATTTTGTGGTCACTTCTCATGCATCATTATTTTATCAGCGTTAACTGATACAATGAGGTACTGTCATTATTCCCATTTAACGAAGAAGGAAATTGGGACACAGTGATTAAGTAATTTGCACAGAATCACACTGCTAAAAAGGATCAGAGGTGGACTTTGAACTTAAGTAATTCAGCTCCAGTATTGTAAAGGCCAGGAAAATAGGACATAATATTTGGAGCCCATTCTTCTTACTGGGTGTTATCAAAAACTACAACAAATATGTTTATGGATTTCATTTATTTCTTTTAAACTCTTGTACTGATAAAAGTTTTTCAAAAGGATATTGTCAACAAAGCCTGATGTCATAGGATTAGCAAAAAGAGGACAATATGAACATATTTTAATAGGTAATTAGTATATAATATACAATTAATATGATTACTGAACATGATATTATTAGTATTTCAATATTAAATGTTCTTTATTTTTGTCTTTAATATGTCTACTCTTATTCTATGGAATCAGTGCCTTCTCTCAATTTGTTGCAAGTGACAAGTTCCTGAAAATTTTTTTTGGATTCCAACAGTAGATTATTTCTTTAGAGATGTTTGTTCTTTTGAGTCTTTGGGATGAAGTTTCCTTTAATTACTGCTCTATTTTACTTCTAGAAATTCATTATATCTCTTATTATGCTCTTTAATCATCTTTTAATCAGGCAAGACCTATGTAGATTGCCTTTGAACATCCTCTAATGTCTAGTTGGGTAAAGGTTGAGTCTGTTTCTCTGATGTAAGGCAGAAGATCTAATAGAGAACAACAACAACAGACATATACATTTTCCCCTGCTTCTATTATTGCCATAATTTGCTGGAATTCTATTCCAAAGGAGATTCTAAATACTGTTTCTGATTCTGTCCTGGAGAAGTGAGAACATTTCTGTTTATAAAATTTCTGTTTATAAAAGGATTTAGAAAAGTGACAGGGAAATTTTTGTCAGCTCTCAAAAATTATTACCATTTTAGTAGAGCAATGGTTATCCATATTTCTGATTACAGCACAGCTTTTATAGTTGAATCAGAAGGCAGACAGTGGGTGAGAAAGAAAGTAACCTCCAACCTTTTTTCCTGGAAATTTCTGTTTTAAGTGAAGTGTGCACAACATAAGGTAAAACCAAATATGGTTTTAACTCTACAGGTCTACCTGCCTCAAGGGGAGTGTTATGTCCTTCTAGATTCTGGAGTAGATTTTTCCCAAATTTAAACTTTTATTTCTTTTTCTAGGATATAGAGGTCTCAAGTTGTCTTTGAGCTGGGATATCCTTTTAGTATTCTACTAATCTTGTTTTCATTGGAACTATCTCTCTTCTCATCCATGATTAATAAGTAATTATTTTAAATTTTAATTTAGAAATCTCATGGTAGTGTTGGAAGAGCAAAAGTATCACTGTTAACTTGTCTCATTTTATTTGCTTTAATAGATTTACAGACAAAACACTTTAGAAATCAGTAGGTCACCTTCTTCATTTTATAAATGAGAAGGATTTTAATAGTTTGCCTCAAACAACAAGCTAGTATTAATGTAAGTACTAAAAATCTGGGCACCTAATGACTTCATACAACTTGCTTCACATCATTTTTGGTTGATCAAGTAAATTATACACGAAGCTAATTCTACCCAGAGGTTTAAAGGTGATTAAAAAAACAACAACAAAGAGTTTGAAATATAGGAGAGGAACTCAAGTGATGAGCATATATCACATGTTACACATTGTGAGAGCATGCTAAATATTATTTCATCTAGTACGAACAAGCATCCTATAGAACATAATATTTCCCAATTAAAAGACAAGAAAATACTTAACTGAGGCATTTAATCACTCGTTCAAGGTCACACAACCAACAAATTCAGGCTTTAATTTTAATCCAAATTTTTAGACATTATTTTCAAATTTTTAGACATTATTTACTTTCTCAAATTACTTGCAATTCTTGAGCCATAGTCTGCATTTGTGGTTTTGTTTTGTTTTTGTTTTGTTTTTCAAAAAAGAGGGGGGAAATATTTTTACCTATCTCATAAAATGATTGTGAAGGTGAAATTGGATAATGAACGTGGAATTGCTTTAACATCATATTGCGCAATATAAATGTTAGATATTATTCATCTCCTCTGAAGTAGTCATCATCACCAGGTTATACCATCACATTTAGTACTTAAAGGCAGCCAAGCGTTACTGAACTCTGTTCTGACAAGGGAAAGATATCAGCAGGCTAAAACGAATGCTTCCTAATCCCTACCCATTCATTCACAGTTCTGGGAATTGATGATACTCCTCCAAATTTTCCACAGCAGTCTGCTTACATCCAAAGTCTGATGAACGAGTGAAGCTGTTCAGCCTCAAGCAGCATTTATCTATAGAGGTCCATTTCTTTAAGTTTACAAAGTTGTAAAAGCAATCTGCCAAGAAGAAAGACAGAAAATATTGCCTTCCATTTGTCGCAGGTTATCCTATGTTGCAGAAGTACCGACGGTGCCCATCCACACTGATAGAACACCTGGTAGCCACTGTTAAGTGTGAAAGTAGAGCTTTTGCCAAGCCAGGATAGGAGTTTAAAACGGTTTGCTTCTACCCAAGGGGAAATGTTTTGAAAGTAGGGATGCTGTTTTGGCTATTCTGTTGACTTCATTTATAGTTTGCTATTTTCGTTTCCATGTAATTTTATAGACTATAAAATAATACTGTTAGTTTTATTTTATGTATTTATTAATACTATTAATTTTTAATCTTCACCAGAGGATATGGAGAGAAAGAGAGAGAGAGAGAGAGAGAGAGAGAGAGAGAGAGAGAGAGAGAGAAACATCAATTGGTTGCCTTCCTTATGTGCCCGACAAGGGAAAGAACATTCAGTCTAAGTATATGCCCCGACTGGTCAGCATGCTACAATTCAAAAAGGCCTTTAGAATTATATAGGAAGTAGAGGGGTTTTTGTCCCCAGAATGATTGGTCTGCTGTATTGTCCACTTTAAAAAATATATATATTTTTATTGATTTCAGAGAGGAGGGGAGAGGGAGAAACATCAATGAGGAGAGAGAATCATTGATTGGCTGCCTCCTGAATGCCCCCTACTGGGGATCAAGCCCACAACCCAGTCATGTGCCCCTGACGGGAATCGAACCCTGTACTCTTCAGTCTATGTATGTCTATTTAGGAAACAATATTTAAGAAAGTGGGCCTAGAACACATTAGGAAAATGAACATAGATAAATTTTGTAACAAATTCTTATGTCTGTCCAGGAAAGTTACTAACTTTTCTAGTGTAATAGATAAAGAATGGAATCTAAGTTTTTTGAAAGCCACTCAAAACGTTTTGTGTGTCTATAGCTCAGAGGACAATTGGAAGACTGCCTGCCTGTTTCACTTTCTCACATAAACCTTGACCCAGAATTCAGTCTTTTCACTGGCTTTGGCCAGATAACCTATCCCACCTAGAAGTCTGTGAATATTTTTAAACTGTGAAAGAACCAGGTGGATGTTCAGAAGGATTCCCTCTGGCCAGTAACTACAACTATGACACAGTTTTTCATTCCTGCTCACTCTTCTTCTCACCCACCCCTGGTCAATCCCCTTCTGTAAGCTCTCAATTTTCATATTTTACGATGTAGGAGAACTTTCTTCTTTAAGCTGTTAGAGCTGGATACTGTGTCTATAAAAGAAAACTTTTAAGATATTCCTCATACGATTAATTATTATGTTATCTGTTAAAATGATGCAATTTTCTATTTATTTAAAGAAAAAAAAACTGCTTAACAAACAAGAAAGTGCTTGACTGCAAGGAAATTCTCAGAAGTGTTGGAAACAGGGACTCAGCCACCTGGAAACACTTCGTAAGAATAATTATTTTAGCAAAGTCATTAGCAGTTTAATAGACTGCGTTGCTACATTCTCATGTGCAAGTCCTTTTACTTTTTAAAAACTTTTTAATTATGAAAATTTCCAAGCATATCAACATAAATAACGCAATGCCATCACTTAGCTTTAAAAGCTTTTGGAACACATTTTATCTACTCCTTCTGCTTTTTTCCTTTGCTGAGATGTGTCAAAGCGCTTCATCCTTAAATCCTTCAATCTGCATATCAAAAAGGGCTGTTTAAAAGTCCATAGTGCCTTATCACATTTACCTAATTAACAAAAATATTTAATAACATATAATACTCACTACCCATTCCAAGTTGTCTGGTTGTTTAAACATACGTACTTCTTTTTCATAAAATCAGCAACCAGTCAAGGTCTATTAAATCTTCTAACATGATTCTATTTATATATGGAAACTTTTAATTCTAGTTTTATATCCTCAAAGTAAATCTGCTGAAAACATAATTCAAATAGAGTAGAGAAAGAATTTTGTGGATCTTAGGGAAAGAGGCAGTTGTGAAGTGGGGCAGAAAAGAGGAGGTATATTTCAGAAAATACTAAGGTGACCAGACGTCCCGCTTTTGGCAGGACAGTCCCAATTTTTAACAATTTGTCCCATGTCCCACGGTATTTTAAAAAAGTCCCAATTTTTGGAAAGAATGCACGACAAGCTAGGGAAGGGCGGGAGAACGGGAAGGGAATATACGGTTTTCGGCAGCCAAACGGTCAATGGTGTCCCACTTTACCAATGTTAAAATCTGGTCACCTTAGAAAATACAGCAACAGTAAAATCATTTGTGTGTGTGTGTGTGTGTGTGTTTAAAAGATTTTTACCCCAGGAGATGTTTTTATTGATTTTCTTTTCTTTTAAGTGAGAGAGAGGAAGGGAGAGAGAATGAGAAACATCGATCAGCTGCCTCTCCTACATACCCTGATGGGGGACCAAACTGCAACCTAGGTATATGCCCTGACGATAGCTCAAACCTGAAGCCCTTTGGTGTATGGGGCAATGCTCCAACCAATTGAACCACCTGGCCAGGGCAATAAAATCAATTTTTAAAGAAGAGAGCAGTGTTTTAGAACCTGTGCAAACTAGATTGTAGGCTGTTTTTCAAATTTAGGTCTTATTCTGAAATTCTTTTGGCTCGTTTTAACTTTTGAGTTACTCTTTCCTCTTTTTTTATGGCCACATTTTCCAGATGTGTGCTAATTATTTTCTTGGGACATCATTTGTTTCAAGGTGAATTTTATTTTTTGAACATCTACGTATATTTGTTGATAATTCTAGGATCTTTAACAGCTAAACTGCTTTAGCAATGTTTGTATTCTCCACAGTCTCCTTATTGTTCCTCCTCTTTCTTTATTTTACTCATGAAAGGGCTGGGCTACTGATCAGTTAGGTTTCTCCTCATTCTTTTTGTTTACCCTAAACCTGGAGATTATAAAGCTGTTTTCCAAATGATCCTTGTTGTTCTCAGATCTCCTCTCAGTATATGAGCTCCTTTTGGGCTGAGTATTGGGAATTTCCCAGGATCCTTTCCCTCTTCCTGTTCTCACTGTTATTAATACTGACCACGACGCCTGGGAAGTATTGATCGTGATCATTTATATTTTGGGTGTGCGGGGACTGCTTGTCTTCTAACTTTGTTTTAGATGTCCATACATGTGTTTTGATTTTCATTCTGTAAAGGTCAACTTGCCCCAGCTCGTTTGTAGCTCAAGTAGGACTTACTGCTACTGCAAGAGATAAGGAAAATAGTCATGCTCTAGCCAAAACTTATGAGTCTGTGAGAACTAGAGCAACAAACTTTGTGCGTCATCTTTTGTGGTTTTTGTGAATACAAGCTTGCTTCTGCATCTGGTGGGGGCTGCAGTGTCAGTCCTCAGTTCAGTGGGGTGCTGGCGCTGCAGCCAGCTGGCCAGCTCAATAAATCCTCGCTTGCTGCTTAAGACCTAATTGGAGTCGGTGATCTTATTCTCGCGAATGTTGGTCCACAACATTTTCACTATTGCAGTTTTTCTGTGTGTTTTCAAGAAAGGTTTTTAGGGAGACAGATGATAGAAAGGAATAAGATGACAGAGATGATGGATATTGTTGTGTACTTGCCAGGGGAAGAAGTCTTAGTTGATAAAAATCTCAATTAGTAAAAATTACACCTTAGAACATTTTGGACATTTCATTAGCATGTCCTCAGAGAACACAAGATCTAGTGATAACACATGCCAAAACAGAAACCCCCACAGTCCTCATTCTCTGTGTTGGTTTGTGAGCATAGTTAAGAATTGCTGGAGGATAAAATACCTATAAATATTAATGTACATTTTCTTCAGTTAACGTTTCAGTTATTTGAACAATTTCAACATCACAATATAACCCTAAGTTTCAAGAGTGTCATCTTTAGAAAGAAATCACTAGATCACTTTGTTATATCCTTTCACTTTAGGAAGAAGCAAGACAGAAGTTGGGAACATCTCTTGCCTGTAGTTGTGCTGCTGGGTTATAGTTTGATGTCAATATGATTACTGTCAGTGTTCCTATGAGTTCAGTGAGGGTATAGTTTCATATCATCACAGAAATTAGAGGAGAAATGAGTTTATATGGATATGGAGAACAGTGACAAGATTCAATCTAACAAATGTCTTTACTAAACTACCTATGGCTTATAGTAAGCTATCAAGTATTCTCACCAATCTCTTTCCCTGGCTACTTATAGAGAAGTACATATACCTATCTGATAGGATTGAAATAAGGGATAAGTCCTATTTACATATTACTAAAGACAGTCAATCAATGTCTAAACATTAGTCTCAGTTTTCTACTTAGCCTACCTGGTTTACCCTGGAATGAATCTCTGTATCTATGTATCTATCTATCTATTTATCTATCTATCTATCTATCTATCTATCATCTATTTATTTATTTTGCTCTAAATCTAAGACCTTTAGGATAAGGGCAGATGACAGGCTTCTATGTACCCCTGATTAGATGCACTGTCATCATGTTTGTTTGTGTATTTATTGTTTTGATTTAGGATGGACTCAGATGATGCTGAGGCAGCATGAAAGAGATTAGGTTTTGCTCAGCTTCCCTATACTTCCTCAGTAGCTCATGGTCATTGGCTGGTAGACCTAGAAATTCACACATTGGGCTCCATCATGTCTGCGAGATCTTAAAAAGGACTCCTTCATCAACAAGGAAGCCTTCCACCACCACTGAGTTCCTCAAGTATTCTATTTGCATATATCTTAACTAATAAAAGCGAAATATTAAAATTAACTGTTTCTCCAGGACGGGGGTAAGCCACGCCTACCAGCCAATCAGAGCTGCTGTATGCAAATTAGCTCAGCCAAGATGGTGGAGGTCGCAGCCCTGGTGTGTGGCTTCTCCAGGGCTGTGGCCTCCACCATCTTGGGAGCCTCCCACCTGGGAAGGCATCCAGCATCTTGGGCCTGCGGATGCCTTCCCAGGTGGGAGCCTGGGGGTGGGAGGCGGGGACCAGGTGGCTGGACCCCGCAGCCCCCGCCCGGGAGGTCGTGGGGTGGCCAGTGCCACCGCAGCCTTGGCTTCCTGGGTGGGAGCCTTCTGGGGCACGGGGATGAGGCGGCTGGACCCCCGCGGCTCCCGCCCAGGAGGCAATGAGGTGGCCAGCACCACCCCAGCCTCGGCTTCCAGGCGGGTGGCCCGTAGGGTCAGTGGGAGCTGTGGCCGGCCTGAAAACCGCCCTCAGCCCCCCACCCAGGCTTGCTACACCCCCTGGGGTGAGGGTCTCCACTGAGGAGCTTGGCCAGCTTGCGAACAGACATTGGCCCCTCACCCAGGCTGGCCAGGCACAGCAGCAGGTGGACATCCCCAGAGGGGTCCCAGACTGGGAGAGGGCACCAGCCGGGCTGAGGGGACCCCCCCACCCCAGTGCATAAATTTTTGTGCACCGGGCCCCTAATATATATATATATTTTAGAGAGAGGAAGGGAGAGAGAGAGATTGAAACATCAATGATGAGAGAGAATCGCTGATTGGCAGCCTCCTGCACGTCCCCTACTGGAAATTGAGACTACAACCCAGGCACATGCCCTTGACTGGAACTGAACTTGAGACCATTCAGTCCTTAGACCAATGCTCTATCCATTGAGCCAAACCAGCTAAGGCTATCTTTTTTTTTAATAAGGGAAAGATGGCACTTACTCTGAAAAATATAAAACATTTGCCAAGTTAATGGTATATTTAGTTTATCTGTACCTCCGCGTTACTTCCCTTGCACATGTAAATACCCACCACTACCCACCTGCTGAACCTATTGATTTTTGTTATTTAATTTTATATTATATAAATTGTTATCAACACTATGAGTCTTGGTAACTCTAGATATAAATACTTAAAATTTTATTGAGTATAGTGTGTGTGTGTGTGTGTGTGTGTAGTTTTAACATCTTGACCCACACACTTGAGCATTAGGTACCTATTTCACATATGCAAGAATTTAATCCTACATCCTGAAATGTAACTCATCAATACCACTCTAGTTACATAAACACTGTCTTTTGAAAAGATGTTACTGGTGGAAAGGAAGGGATGTGCAAGAATGCTTTTAAAGGCAAATGACAAAACAGTAAAGGCAAATAAACACATAAGCAACACTCAAGCTCTGTACCATGCCATTGCTTGTCATTGTGTGAACCCTATCCCATTTGCCTACCTAAATCTTTCATCAACCTTTTTATCTGCAATCTCAGTGCCCATTCAGTGAAATTCTACCCATTGCACTGAGACAGATATATTCTCCAGTTTTTCATCATTGGAAATTGTAGCAAGATGTTTTGTTCAAAATATAGAAGGCAGTATTCAACAGGAGTTCAAGTACGACAGAGAAATATATCTCATTTGTCCATTGGAAAAGGATACTCCCTAAGGCCTTAACTTCTCCCATACCAGGTTGCTCTCTAAGGGCATGTGGCTTTAACCCATGGCTTCATAATAGCATTACAGTGTCCTTTATCTAGTGCCATGATAAATTAAAAGAAGTGAGCAGGAAATGCTACTCAACCCAGATCCCCAGA
Organism: Murina feae; assembly: GCA_004026665.1. Taxonomy (NCBI): domain Eukaryota; kingdom Metazoa; phylum Chordata; class Mammalia; order Chiroptera; family Vespertilionidae; genus Murina; species Murina feae. Next base: position 15,833 of record PVJC01021561.1, read on the forward strand.
TCCCATAGGTAATGAATGCTGTTCCCCAGCTCTTGCTCTCTTGATAGTTATTAGAATAGTGAAAGAGAGTTTACACAGAGTTCATAGATATATTCTTGGGAGAAAGGATCAAGAAAGAAAACGTAGGAGCATGAAATCATTCCTAGGTTTGAGCAATTAACATGGATTTCCTTTTCAATAGAGGTCACTTTTTGGTTTTAATGTTAATACAGAGAAAAAGAAGAGATTTAAAAAGTTGTAGAAGAAAAATGAAATCATTTAAAAAAATGTTTATTTTTATTGATTTCAGAAAGGAAGGGAGAGGGAGACAGAAACATCTCAGCTGCCTCCTACACACTCTCTACAGGGGATCAGCCTGAAACCCAGGCATGTGCCCTGACCAGGAATCAAACCCTGACCTCCTGGTTCATAGGTCAATGCTCAAGCACTGCAACACTGGCCGAGTAGAAAAATGAAATCTTATAGAAAGGATTTATCCAGATTCATGGAAATTACTTGACTGATAAACCTGAAGACACGAGATGGTATTTAAGATACAATTATAGGACTGTAGTGCTAAATAGTTGTAACTTTAACAAGAGTATCAACAAACAGGCCCAAATGCCATTTCCTTTAGCTACTGATTGCTACATTGTCTATCTGAGAAGTAGGTCATACTCAGGAAGAATCGTGAAATTATAGTAAGTAGCTAATTGAATTTGCTAAGCATTTACTTTCATTAAATGTTTAAAATAAATGTTCCATCAGGCATGGAAGCTAGAATTGCTAAGTTTGATTTGAAATGCTGATGTTGACTTTGGGTATGGGGTTCTGACAATCTCAACAATTGGTAGAGAGATTGTGGCATCACACAATATTATTATTTTTTCCCCATGAGTTCTATAGCATTCAAGATAGCTTCACCTGTACTTGTATTTACCAAACATTTCTTGAGCATCTTAGGTACTCTGGTAGGCTTTGGAGAACTCAGAGATAAACATCTCACACACTCCAGTGGGGAATATTTTTTTTAAAATATTGAACTTATATAAATAGTCTCTTGAACCTTCAAGCTGGCATATATACATATATATCCCATATAACTCTCATCCTGTCGATTTTGGCTCAACTTCCTAGCCTGTGAAGATGATATGAAACCCTGATTTTGTCTTTCTTATTTTCTTTGTTCCCACCAACTTATTGCACCTATAAAATAGATAGGTATTTCAGTAAACAGGTGAGCAGCATAGTTTTATGATTTTTGTAGTCGGGCAGAATTCCTTCCTCTCAAATTATTATCAGATGTACAGAAATTTACCAAACTGCTTTTATCTTCAGTCTGATCATAAATAACATAATAAATATAATATTTAGCTCTGAAGGCTTATGTGACAGTTGAATTGATATTACATTATTATATTCAAAATGCCTGGCACATCACAGGAACTAACTAATTAACCACCAAACTATGGCAGAGGACCAGAGTCATCCTTTCTAGTTATTATTGATCCATTGTTTAAATATGTATTGAATATTTACTCTATTCTAAGTGTTGTATCAAAACATAAGGATCTCAGGAGCATCAAGGTGCATTTTCAAGTTTGCAATTCATTATGAGAGTCAAATAATTCATCTAAAAATCAAATTAAAACAATGGTATCATCAAGCAAGACATAGCATCAATTTCATCCATATTTTTCTACACCATTCACAAATATGCCAGCAAAAGTGTAATAATTTTCAAAAACTCAAGGTCTCCCTTCATCCTCTGAAGGTAAAGTTCAAATTTCACACGATAAAGGCCAACACCCTTTAAAATCAAGCTTAAATCTGACAAGCTTGATTTTAATGTATCTCCCTGTGTCTTCCACATACCCTGTTGTCTGCCAAAGCAAGGGCTCACCATTTCACATACATGACTTTGCACATGCACACTTTTTTCTCTATGCCTGCAATTTCTTTGCCTGGCAAATACATGTTTCAATAATGAATTTAAATAAATCCACTTTTATGAAGTCTGTCTGATTTTCCTAGGCAGAGGGGGTGCTTGCTGCTTCCAGGTTCCCACAACATATCATATGCGCCTTTTCTATAACAAAATCTCAATCTTAATCTTAATATTTTCTAATGACAAAATAATATTTTGGCTTATGTAATGTTTAATTTACTTAATCATTTTTATATTGCTGTATAGTTGTGTTTTGCTTTTTAAACTTTTTTTTTTTACATTTGCTAATGAAGTTTTAAGATAAATGACAGAGGTTGAATTATCCAGTCAACACTGCACTATTATTTGTATACTTATTCCCTGTTTTATTGTTCATTTTAAAAACATATTTGTATTGATTTCAGAGAGGAAAGGAGAGGGTGAGAGAGAGAAACATCAATGATGAGAGAGCACCATTCAATCAGCTGCTTCCTGCACACTCCCGTAACCCAGGCATATGCTCTGACTGGGAATTGAACCGTGTGACCTCCTGGTTCATAAGTTGACACTCCACTACTAAGCCATGCTGGCTAGGCTATTATATTGTTAATTTGACTAATTTAAAATACATTGAAGTATCTCAAAATTTAAAGAAGTTACCCACTTGCAAATCGGATGGTATTAATGCAACACAAATAATCATCACATTTCTATCTGCATATTAAGTTTGTTTTTTGATATATATATAGTATGTTTAATTTAAGAAGATAGCCATCTGCATGCAGTCTTCCCAGCAGCTGTTCTATCTTGCTCATTTTGAGAGTTTGATTTCTCTAAATCAAGAATGGTTTTATGCAATTAATGATGCACAACTACTATACTTTCCTCTCTAAAGCAAATTCCTTATAATTTATATCATTACATGATTGTCATATGTCAAAATTTGCATCTTGAATAAATGGTCAGAGATTCAAAGGTACTTCCATTATTCAAATATTTTTTATTTCTTTTTGCACTAACAAAAATCATTATTTTACATTTACCCCTCTTCTTTCTCACTAAATAATTCATCACATCACTGATAACTGGCATTGTTCAGAAAGTTATATTCTGATTGTCTGAAGGTTAAACATACCTTCAAATTATGAATGCTAAAAAACATGTCTGAACTACTTCCAGAAAAGGATTCTTAGTAATTTTTAAAGCACATTTAAAACAAGTATAATCTTCTACAAGTACTACTTAAAAGATGACAGAATTCTTCATTTTCATTTCTTATGCAAAATCTGCTTTATTATCTTGGTGTTCCAATTTATATTGTCATTTCACAATTTTTAAAGCTCTCTCATATTTAACATTTTCCATTTGACCCCCACATCAGCATTTGTAATGTAAACAGGTAGTTATTAACCACCCTATTGCACCAAAAGGACAATAGAAGGTGAAACTGAGACTAGTTAATACTCAGGACTTACGATTTCTACTCTACTTTTACTCCTCATACCATCTCCAAGCTATTAGAATTCCTTATCATCTGAAATGCCTCCATAAGTGTGAATTAATTAACCCGACATATAAGAGACTTCGTAAATCTCTGTATCTTATAAGAAGTGTTCCTATGCCTTTAGAGAAATATAATAGGCTTCATTTTCCAGGACTTAAAAAATTTTTTTTCCACTAGGCAGTATATTATCTATGATAATGAACTCTCATGTTTTAATGCCTGTACCAACAACTCAGTAAACTTATTGTACTCTGGGGTTTTAAGGACCTTGAATAGTCTTCTAATTAATTATTGAGCTAACTGCTTGTAGTCCAAGAAAGACATAATATCTCTTCAAGTCTCATAAGAAATATTTTTACCTAAGGATAAATATAAAAGATTAAATAGTCAATCTCCTATTGTTTTATAATTCTTAAAATACTATAGTCACTCAGAAGGCACTGTATCTACAAAACGAGTTAGGGCAATTGATTTATTAAGATTCTTTTTTCCATTTAAATCTATATAACATATTGAATATCTTCATATAAGGTACTCCAGGGAAACTCTTAGTTAGGATGCTCAGGAAAGTTTGAAATCTCTAGGGCTGCTTTAGAAAGTTCCATGTAATGCCAGATGGTTTGCCAGAATTCTAAGATTATTATAAGATTCCCAGGAGCTCCCAAGGCAGATCAGAAAACTAAGTAGAATCTGGACTCCTTCTGCCACTCTGTGTGTACTTTTGACTTTCATAAACTTGATTCCGTTCAAGTTAGCAAACACTTCATTTTCACTATATGCCGACACTTTATAGGGCTGGCACCAAAAAGGCGAGTAACACAAGGCTCCCACCTTTAAGTGTCTTATTATCAAACAGGAGAAATAGGCAGGTAACCACATTAATTAAGTCTGGTGAGTAGAAGAGAAATATGTGCAAGATAGATGGGTGGCAAGAAGAAAATGACAAAATTATGCAAGGAACAGCTTTCACACTGACCCCCATTTACCTCACTTCTTTATCTGAAGAGTTGATGATGGAAATCACATTTATTCTACAGATTATTTCACTGACTTACAAAGC